>JAMKQA010021243.1:0-54004 GCA_024699735.1 Posidonia australis | reverse complement strand
AGTTAATTGTATGATACTTATAAATGATATTTTTAGTAATATGAATAAAAATGAGTATATAGATTCATTTAATGATAAAATAAAGACAACTTTATATAATTTATTTGAAGAATATATTAAAAATTATGGCGAAACAACTAGTGGTCAAGCATCTAGTTTTTTAGAAACACAAACAAGTAGTAGTAGTGGTAGTTTTTTATAAAGTAGATTAAATAAAAAGAAAGGAAAATATATAAAATCAAGTACAAATAATGAATTAGATGATCATTTAGAATCCCCAATTGCTTTTAATGATTTAGAAATAACTTAGATATATTAAAGTAGTGGTCTGCTACAACTATTAGGTTTCCTATAGTATAAAAAATGGCAAAAGATTTACTAACGATTCTGACGTCAACTGTGGCGTCGCAATCTGCATTTTCTGCAGGAAAAAGAGTATTAAATGATAAAAGATGTAGATTATTAGAGAAGTTTGTAGAAGCCTCTGTCTGCTTAAAAGATTGGTACGATGCGGTTGATCGTCTTCAGGGATTGAGCCTGAATTCTGAATTAGAAGAAGACGATGATGTGACATCAACTTCAACAGGTAGAACAGACTCCAAAATTAAATAAATAATTTTTGTATTTTTAATGTAAAAAAAGTGATGTATTTAAAATATTTTTTTATTAATAAAAAAAAATTAAAAATAAAATTTAGGCCTATGGACTAACCTGGCCGATCCACATATGGGCCATGCTGGGCCCATGACCTCCAAAAGGAAGTCCCGCCCGGCCCAAGCCTGGGCAGGCCCCTATTTTGTGGACCGGGTTGGGCTGGACCGGCCTGTTTTCCACCTCTAGGTTCAGAGTCCCTATACTCCTATCGACATCAGAAAATGAGTTTATTTTTGAAAAAAAATAGACTTAATTGAGTTCAAATTCGAATCTCATGAATGATGATTGAAAGAAGCAATCATTGTGTTATCCAAAAAAAAAAAAAACGACTTGTACCACAATAATCCATAGGAAGTTGACCAGTCATCTACGTTTCTGTTGCATAAGTACCGTGCCGTTTGATAAAAAATCCAGGAAAATCAAGAGAAGTGAGAGGCTAAGATCCTTTTTGCAATATGTTCTTAACGACGAAGTCCATACTTTGACAATAGAGTTTCGCAATAGAAACCAACTGCTAAGGTGTAGTTGATTAATGAGAGTGGAACTCACGCCTCCCTTTTAGGTTCGAATCTCACGGACTGTAGGAAAAAAATATATATATCTACCAATTTCAAAAAAAAAAAATGTTTTGCAGTAGACAATGGGAAGAGGTGGATCTTTATGCACGAGACTATGCTTTGTTACTTACCCAGTGTAGACTAACGTCCATGGATTTATTAATCTCCTGATTTTTATGCAAAAGTGGAGAGACAAAAACCAGAGCATGGATATGAGCACCAAAATTTCTTTTCAACTTTCGAGTCAATACTTTTTCTGACGACACGATCCTTTGAAAGGAGTGAGAATTTAATGACGATCGATATATTGAATATCCAGTATGCTTTTTCTGACGACACTATGTTGTTTCTGACGACCGATATATTGAATATCCAGTATGCTGACGACACGATCCTTTTTCTGTCAGCCAGGGAAGAGGTTTTGGTGAATGTCAAGAGAATTCTCTGTTATTTCCAATCCTGTTTTGGGCTCAAAATAAATTTTAATAAATCATCAATCATTGGCTTGGGTGTCTCAGCAGATTTTACTAAAAGGGCTTCTCAAATTCTGGGATGCAGTATAGACCAATTGCCCATAAAGTACCTAGACTTGCCATTACATTACAGGAAGTCTATATCAGGATTGGTGCCCAGTAATTAAAAAAATCACCAAGAAATTATCTAATTGGAAAGCAAAATATCTTTCTCTGGGAGGACGGCTTACTTTGGTTAACTCTGTCTTATCTGTCATTCCTACCTATTATATATCGGTTTTACATCTTCCTACCAGTGTTGTCAAAGCAATAGATAAGCTAAGAAGTCGTTTCCTTTGGAATGCTGCTCCTTCCAATGATGTTCGTCATTTGGTGAAATGGAAAGCTATTTGTAGATCTAAGGAGCAACAAGGTTGGGGCATCGTTAATTTGGCTAATTTTAACTTAACTTTGAAATGTAAGTTGCTTTGGCAATTATTCTCCAATGCCTATTCACTCAAATGGAAAGATGTTGTTATTGCTAAGAGTTGTGCTAGGAATGGCTTTGGAGCCCTCTTAGATTTATCTAACAGGAGAGCATCACCATTATGGCTGGAACTTAAAAAATGCTTTGATATCATTAATGGCTTCTCTGTTTTCTAGGTTCAAAATGGTAGAAAATACTATTTTTTTGGAAAACAAATGGTGGAATGGTGAAAAGTTAAAAAATAGTTTGCCATATTTATATCACTTAACCAGATTTAAAAAGGCCTCTGTATTCAAAATTTTAGAAGCAAACACTGCTGATCCAAATACTTTATTCACAGATACTTTATCATTGGAGAATTCTGACTCAGTAAATTCACAAATAAATACTTGGTCCACCATACTTAGCAGTGTTTGCATTACAACTGCACAAGATATTTTGATTTGGCTACCCATTAACAAATCTTTTACTGTCAAAACATGCTACGCTTTGTTAAATGATGGTGGACTTCGCTTCAAATATTTGCATGAAATTTGAGATTGTTTGGTGCCATTGAAAATTAAACTCTTTACTTGGTTAGTGCTATGCAATAAAATTCTTACAAAAGAAAATTTAATCAAGAAGGAATGACAGGGCAATGATGCATGCATTTTTTGCTGCTCCTCTTTTGAATCAGTAACGCATCTGTTTTTAACATGCCCTTTTGTGTTGTCTATTTGGCACTCATTCTCTAGAAGATGTCTATACCCAACTATTAATTCTCTTGAGGATATACTTGCCATCCCACCTGCATTTAAATTCGATGTCACCTTATCTGGTGCTCACAGTTTTGTTCTAGTTATTCTATGGACTGTTTGGCAGGAGAGAAACAATAGAATATTCAGGGGTTCTCACAGGAAATTTTTTATGATTATCAATGATATTTCTGCTTTGTTTCATTGTTGGATAGACTCTTTGGCTACAGGTTTTGAAAGGAGTGAGAATTTAATGGCAATATCTGCATTCCAACAGAGCAGAGAGGGGGAGCAGGCTTTGGCTCCTCAAAGTGAGATGGACCTTGACACTCCAGCTATTCCAGGCCATGATTAACCTTTGGTTAATTGATTTTGCATCTCACTGGCATCTCTTTGGCTGTGTTCTGTGTTGATTGATTTATTTACTTCAAAACTTACACCTTGATACTTTTGACTGTTTGTCATCTGCTGAGTGACTGGACACTATTTTTGTAATATTTTATTGGACATTATACTTTGCAATACGGTGGCTGTAAACTTATTAAAGTAATAGAAAGAAAAATTAACTACCGATTACCAAAAACTTTCGAGTCAATAACTTCAACAAAAAGTACTTAACTTTTGATTTTGATTTTGTGTAAAGGACAGAAGCTATTGATCCATGTAAAATCACTTTTCTAGTGATCATTTTGTTTAACTTTTCTGGTTCAACATCTGACAGGAATTGAATTACGATTACTAAACCTTACAGGAACATCATCACTAGCGATTACTGCAGCAACGCCAATGACTGTTGAACCTTGTTGAATTACGATTTCCAATCGAATAGATTATGATGTAATGTATTTAACTCACCATACATTGTAATCGGTTGGTTTGTAAGAAATTTAACTATGATTTAAACTAGTTGTAAAGAACTATATCCTATGCAATATGATATTAACAAACTAAGTTTAGATAAAAAGTAACACAATCAAATAACAACATAATGGACAAAAAGAATCAACTGCTACATTTGATCAGGAGTGGGAAAAAATATATATATATCTACTGATTTTAATATATATGTATATATATATATATAATGGATAATAAGTCGCGTTCGGATGGTTGGCATCTCCTCTGACAGGGACGGGGGCAGCTTTGTTAAAAAAATAATACTAATATTGGAAAAAAAAATGGGTCTCTGCCATCATCTATGGGAGTTATTGGTCCAACGGGCTTACTGATGGAGGCAATGGTGCAAATATATTTCTATTCTACACCTACTGCAATATACATCCCTCAGTGCACAGCGTTACATGATTTTATCGAATAATTACTAAACAAATATTAAACAATTTCATTCTAACTAATCTTTTAACCGCACAAGGATAACTTGGTAAAAGTTAGTCCTTCAAGAGTTAGTGATTACACCCAGGAAAGAATGGAACTATAACTTGGTAAAAGATAATCCTTACAGAGCAGGAGTTGATGATTACTTCGAAGAAAGAAGGGAACTTTCTTTACATGTCGGTTCTCAACGACGAAAATGGAGAATTTGAAAGTATGTGCTACCTTTTTAATTGACACTTAAACTCAAATGAGAAACAAACGTAATTCTTACTTGATTTGGACTATGTTAGTATAGACCTATCAATTAAATTGTGTTAAGTTAATCGTATTATCGTGTTTATCATTTTTTAACAGTATTTCTTACGGTTTAGAAATTTTATATTTGATTATTACTAATACAATAATTTTAAACATGTATAGAATATATTTCTATTTAATTTGATAATAATATACTTAATAATCCCATTATCAGCGTCAAACGTGAATAATTGGGTTCAATCGGTTTCAATTGTGTTAAATCGGATATTGATCATGTACAATTATGTAGAAATAGAATTATGTTCGTTAACCATGAATTACATAAATATCTTAAAATAATTCAAAAATATTATTACTAAATTTCGTGTTGCATGTTATACTCTATCATTTTGTATTATTATAACATGTCAAGAATAGTAATAAAAGGAGGTTGGTTCATCTACGTCAACTCCTACGTCAAGATACAAGGTGTGGGATTTATGGTATCATCTTCTATCTAGAAGGTATCATCCTAGTTGAGATCCATTGTCGTAGGATTTGATGTATGTAAACCGTTTTCTATAAAATAAATAAAGAAGAAGATAAAAAATGAAAAACTAAACTTAAATCGGCCTATAATAAGTCGAACCTATGAATTCTTCACATAGTTGGTAAGGCTTACGATGAACTTATAAATGTAGGATTTGTTTGGTTAATAATCAGATTATATGTCTATGGCTTTAGTTTCAAATAATTAAAAAAACTCATTCACATAAGTTATTTAATTTTCTTCCTTTTAATAATAAACAAATAATATACCACGTCACATAATCCATTAATCCATGAACAAACGGCCCATAAATACAATAGATCATTATGTGACCATGAGAGGAATATCTAATCAATTGAGTTAAATCGTAGATAAAAAAGGAGACCAGTGTAATGCAAGAGTACACTTAGAATTGTCAATGAATTGAATCAAATCCGACAACCTATTTAATCCAACTTGCTAATTTAGAGTTTAGGTTAAGAATTTAAGTTCATTAGTACCCGTTAGATTTTAACTTATTAACCTAAAATCTTAAAAGATTAGGTTATAGGTGAAACATGTCACGCCACTTGTTAACGCATTAGTGTTTAACAATGTTATATATTTTGTATTTTAATTAATTAGATTTCTTTTCTTTTTTTTGAAAATGATAGTAATATAATATTAATAAAAGTTTGGCTATAGTTCCACTACCAAGTAGGAAACACAAAATAAAACTACACAAGGAGGAAACGACTCAAAGAAAGTCAAAAAAGAGTTAGCCAGACAAGATTGCAGGGGAGCTACAAATTCATACAAACATAAGTTTACACAAAAAATCCTCACCAAAGTCATTAGGAACTATATAGAATTACAATTCAAAGATAATCAAGAATCAACTTCCATTTATTCCCAATCTTCATGTGCATGAGCATTTGAAGGTTGGGTAGTAGTACCCAATGTCTCGATCCCTTAATTATTTTAAAATAATCCCCAAGAATATTGCATTTGTTTGTAGGTGTATGAGGTGGTTGTAGTTTCTTGTTGAGAATGCATATTCCTTGACCAAAATGAAGATAAAGACATGATGTGTTGAAATATTAAAGAAATATTTCTTCTATTACTATGAATGATAAAATCATTTTTATTTAACAAAAGACACCAAATAATGACCAGAACAAGGGTATTGTAGTCCTTGAGGGTTATAAAAAATTTGAGCAAATGCTTTAGGAAGAATAAACAAGATTTTATTTGCATCATGTAAGAAAAAAAAATCACAAATAACAATAGAAGTGGAACATAGGTAACAAACTCCTTATTAAAAACACAAATAGCACAATGTGAAGGACTTGACCATCCTTTTTTAATTAAATCTACCTAGGAGAGGATGTTATTATGGAAAGTCAGTCAAGCAAAAACTTTAACTTTTAAGGAAGCTACACACTTTGATATGTTTGTTCTGAAACTTGATCTTATACCACCATTGCTGAGGATGTTCTAACAACTTTAATTGAGAACACATTATTTTCAGTAGCCGTTCAGATTATAGAGTCTTCTCTTTGAGAAAGAAGGATTGAGTTAATACTTTTAAAATAAGATAGGGAAGAGGATGGATGTTGTTGATGAAGACTGAAACTTAGATTGAAAACATTCAATTTTTTTATTTGATATGTCGATACCATCCTAACTAAGGAGTATTTTTTATTCTTAACTAGAGAATAAAGATTAGGATATATGAATTCTAAAGGTGTGTTTTCTCAAAAAAGGGTATTTTTATCATTGTTAAACAGAAGTAGTTGAAGATGTTAACAATAATATAACACGACTTTAATTCCTTCCAAACTGGAGAGAAATTCTTAGAAGTGGAGTTAAAAAGTATCCCAAAGTTATTATGAGAGAGATACTTATTTCTAAGAGTATTATATCATTTAAGATGACCTTTATTCATTAAGAATTTCAAAATCTCGTAAATTATTAAATTTGGTAGATAAACAAAACTTGTGGAAAAATTATAAAGTATTTTAGGTGAAGATAATAGAATTCTATTAAAATTGTTGAATTTTTAGGCACATAAATTTTTTATTTTTTTATATAAATATTTAATCCGTTTAACCTGTTTACTCGATCTAACTCATTTTCTCTAAACAGATTGGGTTAGATTATGGATCAAAGATTGAATAAATTGGTTATCACTGCATCCATAGGTTAACCTTCAGTCCGATTTAAACCGATTCACTGACAGCTATAACTACATTGTACACTGGGGGAAAATAAACATGACGTTAATTGCAACAAAACGTAAATAACAATTGTCACAAGGGTAAAAAGAGGGAAAAAAACAGGAGAAAATTAGGAGAGGCACCACAAGCCTCGGTCTCGTTCCTTTGTTAAGCCGAGGCGTAATAGATTCTTCTTCCCCTTTCGCACTACAACATACAGGCGCCCTAAGCCCATCGCCTTCTTCAAAAAACAGCACTAGTGATCTACTCTTCTCCCCTGCCTCCTCGCGTCTCCCTCTTAATCTCCTCCCTCCGCGACCGCCCTAGGTCGCTTGGAGTCGGAGAATCCCCCCGGCCGCCTGCCGTGCCGGTATCGGAGGTAGATCGACGTCGCAGAACGCCCGATCGACGCTGTCTTCCGGTATTTCCGTTTCCACTTCCGTTTCTTTTGAATTGTTTGTTATGAGATCGATTTTGTAGGCTTTTCTCGCCGTTTCCGTGTCTGTTGTTCAAATGGCTTCCAAGGTTGTCTTTTCTGTTCGGCATGTCTAGGTGTGCTTGATCAGTCCATAACTAATGCATGATGATAGTAAGGTGCTATTTTTGTTTTAATTTGTTACGACATGAATGTGCACGAGAATTCAAGATTTTGTATGTCTGGGTGTTTCTTTTTAATCCGATTTTATCCAAACTACAGTTTTGAGCACCTACCTGATTGCCTGAACCCCAGTCAAGATCTGATCATGATGAAATTAGTCATTTTGGAGTGTAGTGATTTATTATATAAGGAGGTCTTAATTAAGGTTTGGATGATATCTGAAATTTTGTATTGGGTTTGAAGAAGTGTACAGTGTTATAGTACCAGCATATATGATAAATTCCTAAGCCTCTACTAATTCAGTTCCTGTTCTGGCTTGTACTTGTTTTTGTTGGGGTACAGTTCTTTTCCTACCATGCAAAGAGAAACCAATCAAATTTCTTTCTTAAGAATGCCTACGCAAAAGGGTCTGTCTGCATGTCTCAACATTTATTTGTTTTATTTTCGTATTTGCTTTGACATATTTGGCTCCCGTTAATTTACTTCACTAGATGTCTGATGCATGAACAGTATTGTTTGAGCATCATTGCTACCATGATTGGTAGTGTTTTAGTTATTTAGAAACGCAAAAAAGGAAACGAAGAAATTTGGCTGCTTGGAGAGATTTTACTAAGAATCCAATGAAAATCTTGAAACTTGTGTGTGCAGTTGTTGTGGAAAATTATACCAATGTCTACAATGGAACAAAATTAGATATTTGATTTTTTTGCTAAATTATATTGGATACAAGAAGGGAGAAAAGTTTGAAAAGGAGTTTGTTCTTTATGACATGATAAAAAATTGATAATATGGACTCTAAACATGTTCAATCATGCTCATGTTTGTATATTTTGCCAAAGCGGAAACAAGTACATTAAAACCTTTCCCCAAAGTAATCATGCATTATGACATATACTGGAAACAAAACATAAAATAAGCAAGTACATGTTTTAGCATAGATATATGCATAATAATAACAACTAATTTCAAATTAGGAATCTTTGATGTACCTACATTATGTCATATATTGGAAACAAAACATAAATGTAAGTACTTATTTTGGTTTTAGATATATGCTTAATAGTTACTAATATTCAAAGTAAAAACCTTTAATGTGTATGTAATTCCATTTTCATCCAAAGATGAAGCAAAAAACCACTCTTAAACTCTTCACATCACCCAAGTGTGAAACAGAATGAATAGCTGAGAACGAAAAGAGTGGTTTATTGAAATACAATGATGACATATACTCTACTGACCATATCTTTTATGAATGATATGCCTTCTCATTTTTATATGAAAATTCCAGCTGTACAAGCTCACTAGACAAAGAATCTAGAGAGCAAAAAAATGAAAAAATGAAAAATTACAAATAGTTCTGATTACCCCAATTCAGACGAATTCCCTCGTTATTCACTGAAATAGAGAACCCCACCCAAGTTATTAAAAGATTCCAGCGGCTTATGGCCAATTCATCATTGTGTTCACAAAGCTTTATAATTATAAATCAACTCATTCCTTTTGATCTAAATGCACTAACAACCAGCATGAGGAATTAAGTTAACAAGTTTTGAATGGATCTTAGATCGATACAACTCGGGCCAACCCATCGAAGAAGTCCCCCTTTCCTTCCACGTCAACAAAGTCTAGTTGTAGATCCATCTTCAAACCCAGCAGACCGCAAAAATTCTTTACAAAATGGCACAAACTGTTCTAACAGCTCCATAAAATGCATGAACTGTTCTATCTCCTTGTCTCAAGTTGCAACGGAAATTGAAGCTCCGGGACCCATCTCAAAATCTTGCTGATGCAAGCTCTCTTGTTTTATGGTCCAGCCTAAAAAGATTGGGAAATTTGTTCTTCAGAGGCAAGGAGGATGTTCACTAGTGCCTCTAGAAGTCTTCAACTTTGCCTGGCCCTACGTTTCTGGATGTCACCAAGTCAAAATTAGTCATAGAATCTGCAATAACCTTTCACATACTAGAATTATCTCTCCCCTCCATGGCTCCAGTACCCTTTGGAATTGAGGTCCATAAGTGGCCTTTGTCTGCAATTAATGTTCAGGCCCACTTAGAAAGTAGGACTTGATTGAATAATTGGAGACAAGGGATTACCGAATCACCTCTTTCTGATGGGCCATACACCTCCTTCAGAATTCAGATTAACTAGATGAAAACCTCTTCATTTGGCATTTGTCGGGAGTCATTTTCTCATGCTTTTGTTAATGACTTCCACAAATCCTTTGGGAAAAAGAAAAAATTGATAAACAGAATACTGGGATTCCACTCAAAACACTTGTAAGAAAACCAGTTTTCCTCCCTTGCTCAAGCATTGATCTTTCCAAACTTCAACCTCCCTGTAAATCTTATCAATAACAAAAGCCCTCTCTATTGACCATTTGTTTATTAGATGTCAATAAAAAAATTGCTTTTCAAATGCTTAAGATTCTTAATTGTGAGGATCTGCTTAAGCATGTAATACACATGCATAACAACATTCATCTGTAGTTTTATTAGTGGGTTTCAATGTATTGAGAACAAAATACCTTATCCCTACTTAATGGTGTAAACTAGAAATCAAATATATCCTTTGTCCACCAGAGTTACTATGGTAGAAGTTTCAATATAGACTGATAAAGTTTCTGGATAATCGTACTTTTTAAAGTAAATTCCAGACAACAATACTGATTCTAGTGAATCTACTTAAAGACTACAGATTCTACAAGCCTCCATCTCACACTGTTAGTGACGTCAATACTTCAAATTCCTACAATACATCAATAATCTTCCAAACCTAGCCAACAAAGGCCCAATTACAGTCTCCCCCATATCTATCAGATCCAAGAAAACCACAAAATTACCCAGCAACATATCAAATCAAGCAGTTTGGATCAAACCATAACCTCTACGTGATGCACAACCCCATCTACCTATGGACCAAAGCAAAAGGGATTGATGTTGATGGCTTTTATTGAACAAAAAAATCCAACTAGTGTGGGCAATCAACAAACCTCACCTCCGATGAGCAATGGTGGGAGTGCAAGGAGATTGGAGATGGGGAGTGTGGTGGTAGGTTCTGTGGGTGAGTGAAGAGGAGAGGTCTTGTGTGTGTGTGGGCCGGGGGGGGGGGGAGGTTCTGATCGATGAAAGAAGAACCTTGTTGGGGTGTTACTTGAATTGGTTGGGTTGGCTAGGGTTAAGGTATAGAAGTGGGCTGGCTAAGACACAATTTCATAAATGGTTTTTAGAAAATAATATGAAACAATCTGGACAAGTGAACTTCATAAATGGTCTTTTTAAATCTGAAAAAGGAAACATTGGAACTCTTACCGTAGCAAAGTTTGTGCCCAACCTTTGAATACCAAATCATGAGCCCTCCAAGATGGCCAAACCCCTCGTTCTTATAGAGATTGATAAGAAGCCAAAGAGAGGAAGGCAAAAACAGAATCTTATATCCACAAGAAAGACCCAAAAAAATTCTATTGTCTCCTTTTTTCTGTGTTACTAAGGAGTTGAACCAAACTTTAGGTTGTCACTTATGAAAGGAGGTTTATCATATTGGGCCAAGCAGGATCCAATTTAGGGTATCTTTTATATTGAAAGGAATACCAACATGTAGGCTGCTAAAATGAGCTGGACAAGTTCAAGTTGAATTGGATTTTTAGTTTGACAGTGTTTCCAAGTAATGTTTGGCAAATTTGAAATGAACCGAGCTTGAATTTTGAGTTCAGGTTCAAATCCTACATTAAATTGAACTTGTACAGTTTTATGTTCATTTTGTTTAAGTTAAGTTTGAATTACAAGTTTTTTTCAAAAAGGTGTTCATTTATACAGGATTGGCTTCCAATGAGGTTACACATCAGCATGCTTCTGTGAGATTCGTATATTTTCAAAAAATTAATGCATTATTTTTATAAATTACTGAAAACTGGATTTCAGAAAATGTGAGTTAATGAAAAGAAACCTCATTATAAAAGAAATAAAAAGAAACCTCATTATGACAATGGTCCTAATTGAATATTATCCCTATATATAGAAAATATAAGTACAATTGTATATACACACTTTAAAAAACTTCTAAAAGAGATATCATCATTTAGCATAAAAAATACAATAATTATATTATTCCTATTAATAATTAGGTATTCAATTGGAGTCTTTATTTCCTATAATTTGTTAGCGAAGAATGAGAGTATGAGAAAGCATACAAGTTTGAATATGTTCAATAAAAGCTTGATTATGTTCATTTGGGTGGAAAATAAACTGAACATGGTTTTTTAATTTAGGTTCCAAATTAATTTTAAATTGCTGGTTCATTCAATTTGCAACTTTACTATGTAAGCCATCTACACTCACGTGGTGTTATGGTAGTTTGGGTTCATTACACATATTTAAGGGCGGTAATTCAGGTCGTCGGGTTTAGTGTGTTAGTGCAGCTTGTTAATAAACTTGGCAATTGGCCTGATGGCTCAGCGTGAACCCAATAGGGTCACAGGCGAGGCTAGGGTCGAGGATTCTCTCCTGTAGCTTGCGGCTTGGCCCGTGGTTCGAATTTATGGCTCGAGTTAGGTCTGAAATAGGCCTTAAATAAGACAATGTATTTTAAAATATAAATATTAAATAATAAATCATTTATAATATATTTTAACTAAATAAACAAATATAGGATGCCCTGTATAACAAAATGGACGTCCTATTTATAAAGATGGACATCCTATTTATTGAAATGATGTCCACTTCACTTAGTGTGGATGTCCACTAATCATAAAGCAGTCGTGGATGTCAAACGCCTGTTATTCAATTAGAACACAAACGAAGACAAAGAATATTGGAGTAATTAGTAATTTCTTAATTTCAATGTTATGTTATTCCTTTTTTTTATGTATTAATGTATTATCAATCATTTATCATTTATGGTAATGGTATTATCAATGTATTTTAGTATTTGAGTTATTAATCAATTTTTTTAATTTTAAAATTAATATAAATTAATTTGGATCGGGTTGGTTCGACCTAACGTGAACTAATTTATGGCTGTGGGTCGTGTTAGGGTCGAGGGTTTCTTATTTCTGACTTCGTTTGAAATAAAGTAGGGGTCGGTCTAGCCTGAAATGACCCTAGGTCTTGATAATTTAGCGCTGAGCTCAACTTGACCTTGTATCTAGGTCTAAGCTTGTATTCATGTTGAATTTATTTTTTTGATAATTTACCATAATTTGTCATGAATAATATCATTATCAACAAAAATGATATCTTTTAACATTTAGAAAACCAATTTACACAAAAATAATATGATTATATCTTTATATATTCTTTGAAAACATCAAACATGTCAGAATTTGGTCAAACAAGTTTTGATTGATTTCAAAAATGGCTTAATAGGTCATAATCGTGTTAAATAAAGTATGTTCATTGGTAATAACTAGTTTAAAAAATGATAAATAACAATACATTTTTTAATCAGGTTGAGAAATCAACGTGTGTTGAGTCAGGTTGGCGGATCAGGTCGTAGATTGCCACCCCTACTCATATTTGAATTTGAAGAACATGAATGATTAGAGAGATTTATAGGTATTGCTTAGTTACATACCTACATATACTTTTCTATGGTATTATGCATCAAAGTCTGTGATGATACATGTCCCAATGCACTATTACTTTTGGGTGGTATTTTATACTCTTGGTTTTATGTTAGACAAGTACTAACATATACATGTGCATGATTAGAGAAATAGAATGCTTTTTAATGGAGGACTGGGTTCCTCCAAGACCTTTATGAAGCATGCTTGAGAATGCTATCTGATTGGGGCTTTCGGTCATGCAATGTGGGATGGGAAGAGCAAGTACTGATTTTATCCTTGTAATTTCCTTTTAGATATTCCTCCCTGTGTTTTCTCCAGAGATATGTGCGGTTTTTCCTTTTTTGGAATTTCACATATAATGAAATTTCTTTTTATTCTTAAAAAAAAACCCCATATACATGTGCATCATAAAGCATGTTTTGACTAAGAGCCCAGACTTGTCTGTAATTGTTTACAATTGATGACTTGATGGTTATAGAATAAGTCTTTCACATATCTTGTATAGTTCTACTCAATGGCAGGCGATGACTTTGTTTACATTTGCATTACAGCAATACATCAGCAAAAATGTGTTCAAGAACTTGTCAAAAAGAAAATAAATATGAGATGCATCTTGCTGTAAATGGCCATTTTGATTCTCCCGCCAATCTTTTGCCTCATTAATACCTCCACCCTTTTTTTTGCCTGTCCATGTGGTATTTTAACCTATTTGGTTCCCTTTTTTATTCACAATCGTCTTTGTTAGATTCCTCATTCAATATTTTCTTGTTCCTTCACTAATTTCTCCTCGCCAACTTCCCTTTCTCTATATATTGCGTACATGATATGTCACCTGGAGATATGCTGGGTTGCAACTGCAGTTATGCAGGTGCATACAACTTGCTTATGTATTACATCAGCTAACGTGTTTCAAGCTACTATCTTAGGGGCTGTTTGGTTTGTTGGATTTAGGTAATTTTGGCTGAATTTTTTTGAAATCCTGGAACATTGGATGCTTGGTTTGTGGAATTTCATGACATTTCAAGGTATAATTTCTCCTTGAGCTGACAGGCACAGTTAAATCTTACTACTCAAGGAATCCCTTGGTCAAATCTTGAAAGCCTTGTGTTGGATGGGGCCTTGGGGGGGGTGGGCTGAGTGGATTTTCTTGATCCACACATCTAATTCTGCAAGTCTAGAGTGACTTTTACACTGTAGCCAACTGTTTATACAGACTACTAGTTGGTCAAAACTTTTGAACCTAATAAGATTGCCCATGTGTCTTGGGTGACATGCTTGTAAGTCATTTTTTTGTCCAGTCTAAAGTAAGTAGTAAAAAAATGTCCTTTGACTTTATACTGATCTTTACTTTTTGCCTACATGCCAATTTATACATTCATTAAGTGGTGTTATTATTTTTGCTTTTGCATTATACGTAGTAACATGTTATCTTGCTACATATGTTTATTTATTTTGCGACAATTATTTTGTTTCCATCCTATTGATCTTTTTGTTGCTTTTAGGAATGGCTCATATACTTCAATACTAAATGGAATATCTTGTCCTTGTGATGTATGTGGCATTTTTTGAGCATTAATTGTCTCCTTGCTTTTTTTGTTATTATATTATCCCCTATCGTCTTGTTTTAATATGCCCTTTTGATGTTATGTTGATTCTAGAGAAGTGTTGTTGAATTTTCTTTTTCAGTTTGCTCTGTAATTTTTCATTTTTATTCTCTTCTTAGTTTTCCAATGCATTGTAGATATTTAAAACGAAATTCCTTACTTTGCTTTAAAAAAATCTCTATCAATGTAACTATGTAAGTGCATGATATTTTTCTTTCAACATGTGTACACAGATTGTATGTGCAGTCAGTCACAGCATCAGATTGACTGTACATGCGTAGCATTATTATTGCTTACACATCTTTAAACACTTAATTGCACATGGTTAAAATCTGGAGTGTTTATCTTGTAGGCTGTCTGAATTGGATGATCTTGCAACCTCATCAATCAAGCTATGGCCTCAAATATGTTAACTGGAGACAGAAGGTTGGTCCTACCTATTCTTACTAGCTTTGTCCTTGTATGCTTAGAGCTGACTTCAACTTTCAGCTAATGCTGGTTTATACTTTTCTTATCAATGTATCAGTGCCGTAGCATTTCGCTCTCATACAGTTACTAGATTATTTGTGGGCATACTTTGATTATCATATGTTTTAGTTGAATATTTCACAAGAATGTTTGTTTTAATATGGTTTTTCTTGATAATAAGTTAATAACACATGTTGAACCTTAAAAAGAAAAAACCTTGAATTCATTCTGTGGAACACTCAGAGCAAACAAACATTAGAGAGGTGTAATTTTGTTGCAGTTATCATCATGGACAATGTGGTTCCATCACTTTAAATTTCTCTGTGTTGTACTTGTCCTTGATTTTTTTGTAACCATGATTAGATATGTAAATTCTGATCAAATGATTCAATTTCACAGTTGCAAATAAACTGGGTTTTAAAAGTGAAATGGAAACTGTGTGGGTAGACCAATTCAGTGGAAGGGTAGTCTTCAGATCAGTACGTAACAAACCAATATTTCAGGGTAGCATTTATTTTCTCCCAATTTAGTCAAACATAATTAGAGTGTAACTATTGTGCTTAGAATCACATGTTATATGCTGCCCTTGTTTAATTATTCACAGTGGCGCTCAATCCAGATAACTTTCTTTATTGTCTTGTACACCTAGTCAAGCAAATCAATAGTGGTAATCTTAGTTCAAAAATTTTCCTACATTAATAATTTATTTGAATAGTTATAGCTATTATAAAGTGAAGATGGTAACTACTTTGATGATCACTTCTATTCATAATGGACATCAATCTAGGTAAATTCCTCTCATTATACTTTTTTTTACAAGTTGCTATTTAACATCTTGGGTGTTTGTTCTCTCATTCACCTAGTTAAGTAAATTAAAGTTGCTAATCTAATTTTACATGTTTTGTATAATAATATTTTATTTACTCCATCAATAGTTGTCATAGAAAAAATGGAGACAGCAACTACTTCGAACATTGTCCTTCTTGTGTATATTGAAAATAATTTCATCAATTCATGTGATTTCAATTGGCCATGCCCTTAATTTTTCAATTGGTTATCTTGCACGTGAACCTTCTTTTGCCAACTCAAATGTTTGATAATTTTAATTTCCTCAGTTGCACCTAACGTGTATGCAACTTCTTTAACTTTGGATTTTTTAGCCTTATCTATTTCTAACAATTACTATTCCTTCAAAAGTTGAACCAAACCCCATATCAGTTTCTTTTTTATGTACAAATGTCTAAAAAACATTGGTTTCAAAAAGCTACGATAGATTAGCTTTTTAGAAAACACTCTTACGAGAATAATCTGTTCTCCCATAAGCATTACCAAACACTACTCTAATCTTGTACTTGATAATCTTATTGAACCTCTTTCACATAAGCAGTTGGCCACTTCCATCAACATTTTTTTAAAAATTTCAAGACTTCAACCTTTAAGTTCTTTTATAAAAACTGGTCTATCGAGCTCGCTGCCATCCTTAGTTTTTTTTAGTGGGAAAGTAGGATGTTTCTCATTGAACGAAATACAGATAAACTGTAGATAGAAAGATACAAAAGCAGAATAAAACGCCCTAAATCCTAAATCCAACTCTTGTTAAGACTCTCAGCAAGAAAACAAATCACCTCCATGGAGCAAGGGTGAGGTTCAAACACATTTTTGCTTTGGCAAGGTCACTATCATCTCTTAAAGTGAGAAATTCTTGCTTGTTCGACTCTATGAGTGATATTCATTGTATTACTCCTATACATTTGGTCTTTATCCATTAAATTGTTTTGACGATGATCAGCAACATTTTTAGTATTATTTTTAGTCTTTTGAAATGCCATTATCACACAGAATGGAATACGCTTCTATTTCCTACACATGCATGTGAATGTTAAACTTCCTTTGTGGGTTCTTATCATGATGATATTTTTTTTAGGTGGGCTCCTACACGAAAGTCTGGCATGACAGTTTTGGGAAAAGTTCCGAAACCTATTAATTTGCCAAGCCAGAGGTGGTATATCTTATCAGGTGTCTTTGTGGGCACTGTTTCTGTTATATTATCACTTAACTTAATGTACTTTTCTACTTTGTCAGATTAGAGAACCACGGCTTAGATCCGAATGTTGAAATTGTTCCAAAGTGAGTTATTCAACCACAAAAATTGGTCCTATGTTTGCTTGATTGCTAGTATTTTCAAGATTTGACTTCATCTTGTGAATTCTGGTGTTTCTGTAAGGGGTACACTGACTTGGGGTAGCCGGCCTTCATCAGCTTCTCCGATTGTGTGGGGTTCATCAACACAGTCATCTCCTAACACTGATGGAAGTGTTGGTTCTCCAAGCCAACTTAATGGTCGTCCTTCCTCTGGTGGAAGTGGAACACGGCCTTCAACTGCAGGCAGTGACAGATCCTTTGAACCTATCTCTAATGCATGGACTTCAAATTCCCGCCCATCCTCAGCATCAGCTGTGCCGGTATCTAATCAATTATCAATGGCGACACGTCCAAGAAGTGCTGAAACACGACCGGGCAGTTCCCAACTCTCTAGGTTTGCTGAACCCATCCCTGAGAATTCAGTCCCATGGGCTCCTGGTACTGCAGAGAGACTGGTAATTATTGTGCATTTTTTTTAAAGATATGTTTGACTTTTTATTAGTTTATGTGTGAGTTATCATGGTTATATGCTTCATGTTTTCAGGGATCTTCAAAGGTTACTGATTTCACTTTGAGCTCTGGGGATTTTCCAACGCTTGGATCTGAAAAGAACTCGGAGCTGCATGTTCAACAAGGTGCTTAACTTTTAATTCATATGTAGCATGATCTGTCTTTAGTACTTTTTATCGATGTTCCAAAAATCAACACTTGTTGGCAAAAATTCATTGACACATGTCGGTCCTACAAATTATGGAAACGACATATACATGAAAATCAAGAAGTGTGGGACTTAGGTGGGAATTTCCGTCTTGAGTCACATGAACCTAACAAGCCGCCCAACATCGAAAATTTTGCACATGAAAATCATGAGTCAATTGACATTCACAATTTTTAACATCGACATGGTTGACATTTGCAAGCAAATGCCACCTTGACGTGTTGCGTTCTTCTTTGTTGATATTTTTATTTTTTCATGTGTTTTTTTGTATTTTGATGTTAATAACTTGATATGATATAGATCTAAGTTAAAAATGCATAGATCTAACCTAATAAAGGTAAGATTTAACTTCATATAATAGTATATTGTTTTGGGGTGAACTTTGTGAAGTGATTGTGTTAATGGGAAAACAACCATCTAAACTATTATTAGGGCTCAAAAGAGTACATAGGGTAGTACGTTAAATGGATCCTTAGATGGATATCCAAATACCCTATAAGGTTTAACATAAGACTTAACACTTCCACTCAAGCTGTAGCATATATATTGATCATGTCCAACTTGTTACAAAGATAACTATAAGTCCCAATACTAAGCCATTTAGTGAAAACATCAGTAAATTGATCAGACGACTTGATATAGGGAGTAGACACGACTCCTTGCATCACTTTCTCACGAATGAAGTGACAGTTCACCTCAATATGTTTAGTGCGTTCATGAAAAGTGGGATTATTAGTAATATAAATAATTGCCTGATTGTCACAATACATGGACATAGGTGAAGGAGTAGAAAAACCCAAATCAGTCAGAAGTAAGCGAAGCTATATCATCTCGCAAGTAGTATGGGCCATGGACCTATAACCTGCTTCTGCGCTGGAGCGAGAGACCACATTCTGTTTCTTACTACGTCATGTAACAAGATTGCCCCCAACATATGTGCAATATCCAGAAGTGGATTATTTATCTCCTCTATCTCCAGCATAACCAAAGTCTGAATAGGCTTCTATCTGCTGGTGATCATTCTTTTTATAAATCAAACCTTTGCCTGGAGTCTTCTTAATGTAGGCCAGCACCCTTAAGACTCCTAGCTAGTGTACCATTCGTGGTTCCTGCATGACCTGACTAAGAACCCCCACAATGTAGGCAATATCAGGTCGAGTAACAGTAAGATAAATCCGCTTTCCTATCAGTCTCCTGTAACTACCAACATTCTTTAATGGAGGTGAGGAGCTATCCCAAAATTTTAGACTTTGATCCACTAGAGTAGTCTCAGGCTTGCACTCCAAAAGCTCAGTCTCCTGTAAAAGATCCATAGCATACTTTCTTTGTGATAGAATTATCCTGTCTCTGTCAAATGTAAATTCAATACCTAGGAAATACTTAGGTCTGTCTATGTCTTTGGAAACAACTAACAAAGTGCTTCTGTAAATAATCGTTTGCCTCCTGAATACCAATGGTATCACTCCCTGTAACCAAGATATCATCCACATAGACAGCCAACAGGACATAACTATCATTTGTTCGCCTGTAGAATACAGAGTGATCCACCACACAGCGGTGGAAGCCACAAGTAGATACAATACTGCTAAACTTTTCAAACTAGGCTCGTGGACTCTGTTTTAGCCCATAAATTGCTTTCTTAAGCAGATATACTTGATTCTCCCCCTGAGTAACATAATCTGGAGGTTGCTTTATATACACTAGTTCAGACAGATCACCATACAGAAATGCATTTTTTACATTTAGTTGGCACAGATTCCCGGAGTTATTTATAGCCACTGACAGAATGACCTTGATGGAATTTAATCTGGCAACAGGAGAGAAGGTCTCAGTGTAATCAATGCCATATTACTGTGTGAACCCCCTGACAACCAATCGGGTTTTGTATCGATCCACCATACTATCTGCTTTGTACTTTATAGCAAACATCCATCTGCAAGTAACAACATTGGTTTGTTTTGGTCTAGATACTAGTGTCCACGTCCCACGAGATCTCAGTGCCTCCATTTCATCATCCATAGCTGCTTTCCACTTAGGTACTAGGCTTGCCTCTTGGTAGTTCTTGGGAATGGACTCAGAAGAAATAGACAAGGCAAATGCACGAAAGGAAGGATGGAGTGGCTCATAACTCACAAAATGGGATATAGGATGTGTAGTAGACGAAGTACGTGTACCTTTCCTGATGGCAATTGGCAAATCAAGATCAACGGGTGGCAGATCTGCAGAAGATGAAGAGGGATTGGTATTGGGAGGACGTGGCCGTCGTCGATATACTTGTAAGGTGCGAGATATCTCGGTTCCTGCAACAGGAGCATCGGTAATATCCATCTCCCCAGTCTCAACCACTGAAGGTAATGGAGCACTATCAGAAACAAGAAGATTGTTATCAAAGAAGCTTTGACCTTTAAAGAAGGTGACATCAGTAGAAATAATGTATTTCTTGGTGGTAGGAAGATAACAACGATAGCCACGCTGAGTACGAGAATAATCAACAAATACACACTGAATAGACCTTGGAGCAAGTTTGTCTTGGTTGGGAGTCAAATCTTGAACAAAAGCCACACAACCAAATATCCGAGGAGTGAGAGGAAAGAGATCAACCCTGGAATAAAGCCTATGCAATGGAATGTCCCCACCAAGTGGTGTGGACGGTATGCGATTGATGAGGTACACTGCAGTGAGAACAGCATCAGATCACAGATACTTGGGGACATGCATCTCAAGTATGAGAGACCGAGCAACATCAAGAATATGTCGATACTTACGCTCTGCCACTCCATTTTGTTGGGATGTATGCGGACAATAAGTTTGCTGCAACACATCCAAGGATTCACAGTATTGTCGAAGACTTGTTCGAGTGAACTCTAAAGCATTGTCAGTGCGAAAGACTCTGAGATAAATAGAAAATTGATTCTTTATTTCCATGAAAAATTTCTTAACTGTTTCAAATACATCGACTCTGTCTTTCAACAAATACATCCAAGACACACGAGAAAAATCATCAACAAAGACAATATAATATTTGTAGCCAGACACTGAAGAAGTTCTGATTGGACCTTAAACATCACAGTGGACTAAATCAAAAGGACGTTTACTCCTAACTAGACATGTACCTCTAAAGGTAGAACGATGATGCTTACCTAACTCACAAGACTCACACTGAAAAGGTGATACAGACAACCAAGGTAGAGCTTGTTGAAGTTTCTGATGAGCAGGATGGCCCAGTCGACAATGCCATGTGAACGATGAATCAGCTGTGGAAGCAAGAGTTGCAATGCCTCAAGGTATCTTATCTCTAACTAATAGGTAAACACCCTGGCCTTTGTCACGTCCCAAAAAAGGTCATACAACAGTTTAATTGTTTGGTAATAGAGTTAATGGATAAAGGATTTACAGGAAATTCTGGTACAAAAAGGACTTTATCTATGGTTAATTGGGACGTAGTACGAATAGTACCTTGCCCAATTACCCTACAGGTCTGACCATCAGCTATAGAAACAGATCTAATGTTAGATAATTTAGAAAGGCGAGAATAAAGATCATGGCTACCTGTCATGTGAGAAGATGTTCCTGCATCAATGATCCAGGAACTGTCCCTAGAGGCAACTAAATCAGATGTACCTGAGGTGAAAGCAGTGGCATGGGATGCAATGACAGGTGTAGACTGAGTCTCTCTGTACTGAAGGAACTGTGCATACTCCTCCTGGGATAGAGTCACTGATTGAGTACTAGTGGAAGGAACATCTGTTTGACCTGTGGTTGGTGCGACTACAATGCTCACAGGGGATTCGACCTTTAGTATCACCTCATCCTCGACCTCTTCTACCAAAATTGTAACTACGGCCACGACCACGAGTAGCCATAGCAGAATGATCAGCAGTGGGGGCAGTAGTAGCAGGCTCACCTGTAGAGACACGTAAGACTCTAGTAGATGTGCTTTCCAGACTCGGAATAGAATCAACCCCCAAAATCTGGCCTCGTATCTGAGAAGAGATATGTAGATTCAGTCCAGAAAGATAGGTAGCTACAGCAAGTTCCTCTCTGTATCTACGCATGGTAGTAATATCTGAGGTTAGTGGTTGATACAATTTAAGTTCGTCCAGAAGTGCACGAAACGCTCCAAAGTGATCTTGGACTGAACTATCGCCCATCTTCAAGGTAAAGATTCGCTCATATACTTCATAAACTCGAGCAATATTCTTTTCATAACTATACATCTGTTTGAGGGTGTCTTATATTTTCATGGTTGGACGAAGAACCATAACACTACGGGCAACTGTGGGTTCCATGCTATTCACCATTTAGGAGACAATGGCTGAGTCATCAACAAACCAATCTTCATACATGCTATCCTTTGCATCCGGAGGAGACTGAGTCAGATGTTTGAGTTTGCGGTGTGTAGCTAAAAAGATTTCAAAACTGTGACCATAGTAGATAATTCTTTCCATTCAATTTTTCTGAAGTACTGCTTAAATTCTTAACAAGAGATTCGCGAGAAGCCATGGCAAATGAAGAAATCAGATTTTAAGACTGAAAATCAATAACTGGTGTCTCCAATACTCAAGATGCAGACAGAGAATACAAAGCACAAGCAGTAGTAGCAAAAAAACAAGGAATACGCTAGAGATACGTAGCGTACAACAGTAGTAGAGCCACCGAATCCTCACCGGTGGTAGTAGAGATGATCTTCTATAGTCCGTTTACATACGAATATACATAGGGGGCAACGACAAGAGCCGTCATGAGGAGGAGAGGGACTGACACCCCTCTAGACCTACTGGACAGGCCTTAGAAGGGCCTACCTACGGTGAAAATGGCGTACCAGGGCTGGTGGGGCCGTCGAAGGTTGGTCGGAGGAGCCGACGGCTAGGAGGGAGGCTGTCGGAGGTGAGCCGAGCGCCGGTAGGGAGAGGAGGAGGCGTCGAAGGCTGAAGTCGTCAAAACCGACGGCTGCAGTGACGTCCTGCAGGTTGTCGGCGAGTTTCCGGCAACCGGACGGCCGGCGACGGAGGTAACCGGCGACGGTTGCTGGGTGGTGGAGAGGCTAGGGTTTCTCCCTGGGCTCTGATACCATGTGTTAATGGGAAAACAACCATCTAAACTATTATTAGGGCTCAAAAGAGTACATATATAGGGTAGTACATTAAATGGATCATTAGATGGATATCCAAATACCCTATAAGGTTTAACATAAGACTTAACAGTGACAATATCTGAGATGATCCTGAATTAGACTCCATATTTCCAACACTTGGGTACTCTCATCTCTATTTTCTTTCTATATTAAATATTGTAAGAACTATTTATTTTAGATATATATTAAGCATTTTTAAGTATGATTTATACCTTTATTAATTATTTTTAGGTACTATTTATGCATTGGGATATTTGTATTAAGCTTATATAGCGTATTTTAATGTGATACATGTATAGAAAGTGGATCGAAGTAGTCTTAGATGTTATATTATTGCTTACTTTGGCTTATTTTAAAGTTTCAAATTAAAATTTGAAGAATTTTTTAAAGCATTTCTATGGACTTCTGTAAATTTACCGTATTTTCAGCCTGGCCCATTTTTTATTTTCGTTGGACTGAAGTTCGACGTAAAATCGACATTTAGAACCTTACTTTTTATTGACGAGAATGCTGTCCATTGGAATAGCTCCATGCAGAATACTTTCCTGCCTGATTACGTGATGTGGAGTGGAATTTGAAAAAAAATACCAATAACAAAGATACTAATTTATGAGGATTCATTCATTGCTTTGTGTTCAAGTTTGTGAATTCAGCATTCTTAATTTTGATTTTTTTTAGGGAATTGATCTATGATAAATATCTATGATGCCTTTTGAACACTTAAATAGTGGCTGTGCACTTCGAAATAGATTTGAATGGAAGAGGCTTGCTCATACTAGTGAGCCTGTTTGTAAGTTCAGTTTGTTATCGTGGAACTCATGCTATCTTTGCCCTGATCATGTGCAGCAAATCATAGTTCACATGGACATCCATCCTCAGCTTCTGGTACTGCAACAACACAAAAAGAAAGGCTTGAGGTGACTCCAAGCGGTGAGCTACAAGATCTTAATTTTCTTGCTGACAAGATTACCATAATAGTATAATTTATGTTGTGATGAAGCAAATACCGAGTTTCGAAATTGAAAGAGTATTATTCTGGATATTGAATCTGGACTTGTCATTCTTCTTTGACATACCAATTGAAAGTGGATGTCTGATCACTAAAGATCTGTTTTGTAGATTGGAAGGGTAATTTGAGGTTTTTATATTTTTGTAATTAAACTTCTTTAAATATTTGACATGTTAAATATATTTTCCTGTAATAGAAGCTTTTCTCTTTGCTGCAAGAAATATGGACTGAGTTTTGGTTTATTCTATTTTTTCCCATTTTTCCAGGAGATGAAGCAGCGAATATATCTGACACGAAAATTGCGGACACCTGGAAGCTGGATACCCCACCATATGCTGCTGCTGGTGGGCCTCCAGATATTGACAACTGGGATAGGGATCCTCATATGGCACAGTCATACCCCAATTTGAATTTACAACAACATTATAATGCTTGGCATGGCCCTCCAGTCCACAATCCTCCTGATGGAGTTTGGTATAGAGGGGTTACACCTGGCGGTCCTTACAGATCAACAGGTCCTCCTGGTATTTATCCCATGGAACCTTTTGCTTACTATCCTTCTCAGCTTCCAGCCGGGTCTGCCTCCAACTCACAGTCTGCTCCAAGAGCAGGAGCTGTTCTTGGTGGATACCCTCAGAAAAATGGAGAGCCATTTCGTCCACAAATGGCTCCTGATTCATATATTGTCCCTACCACTCCTGTCATCCCTGTTAGGCCAAGAGTTTACCCTGGTCCGGTGCCTTATGATGGATATTATGGTCCTTCTTGCCCAAATATGGAGAAACCTACTTCTGGAAAGACTACCAGACATGGCATTTGTAATCGATATCAACATCAAAATGCTCCTCGAGAGCCTGGGAATTTTCATGCTCAGTCTAGTGGTTATGTTGGATCAGGAGTTAATCATCATCATATGGAAGTGAGTCATGCACATGAAACTCATGGAGGGCAATACAAGGTTTTGTTAAAGCAGCACGACGGATATGCTTGTAATAATAGTCCTAATGAGAAGAGAGAGCAATCGTTGGTTGGCAATACCCCACATCTAGGAGTCACCAATCGTCCAGCAGCTATACCGAGCGAAAGTGATAGGGTGGGAGCAAGGAACACTGAAAAAGAAGTAGAAATTGTAGAAGGATTGTCTGCTGCACCTAGCAGTGTTTATGGCAGCAGCTTCCATGCGGCTTCTGTGGCAAAATTACCTGAGTCTTCTTGTGAAGCAAAAGTAGTTGATGTCTGCCCTCAAAAGACATCTATTCCTGGAATTACTTTGAGACATTCACAGCAATATCCTGTGAAAAAGAATACATTGATAGAAAAAATAGAGGGTTTAAATATTAAGGGTTGGATTGCTGATAGTCGCAGTGAAGGTCCTTTGGTAACGAAAGGGGATTACACACGGAGAAGTAAGAATGAGAAAATTAAAGTAGATAAGTCAACAGGATTGGTGAACTCTCATGCTGTATCCTTTGAAAGTGTCTCTACTTCTACTGAAAGAAGCTTAACATGTATTGTTCCTGATTCACATGTTATACTGGAAACTTCCATGAAAGAAAAAAGTAATGATCATGCAAGTGTTACAGTTATGCCACAATCATCAGAAGTCCATCCTGTCATTGGCTCAGATCCTTTGGGTGTTGGTCCAAGGATCTACTCCCATGACCAAAAAAATGTCCATGGCATGTTTAGTGGGGCTGAATCTCATGCTAAAACAAGAAATAGCAGTTCTGGAGGTGATGAGTGGAGGAAAGAATCGTCTACAAATGATTCTTCATTTGCAAATGCAATAAATAAGATGGAAAATTTTTCTGAGGCAGGCCTCCATCCTGTTTCTCAAGAGCATCCTAACCAGCAGGGTTCACACAATGCAAACACGGATGGAGATGAAGCATATGTACTGTCCTCTTTGGATCCAATAGACTACAAGGCCCAGGTAAGATATTTCTCTTTCCACCTCTCCAATGTTCAATGGAAAATCTCATAGGTAGTTATTAATTTATTAAGAACGGTTTCTATTATTCTCCTTGTTGATTAACATCACACTGCTATACTATAATGGATAACCTATTGATAATTGTGGTAACTTAAACTTGACCTGTGTGTAAGTAACAATATTTAACCCAGTCTAGTCCAATCTCTAATTGAGATTATCATTACACTACGATATTGATTATGGACAGGACAATGTACTGATAACTGTGTTTTAACCATGGTATCAAATGTCTACGCGTGTCGCCGAAATTTCACCGACACGTATCTTATTTTCAATTTACCGACATGACTCCGACACGATATTGACATGGAAGTTTTCTGAACAAATGTAAATTTTTTTACCATGTTTTCACCAACTCGATACCCGACATACCGATATTTTCTCGACATGTGTCTATTTTTAAATTTATCGAAGTCCGACACGAAATCGACATTTAGAACCATAGTTTTAACATGTACAAATATTTCAACTAAGAATGTTTAAGCCATAGTTATGCAATGATCATGATATTCCCTTCTACTCTAATAAACATAAGCAGTTTTGGTGCTAATTTCTTCATATTCTTGTGTGTCATATGTTGCAAGTTGGGGTAAAATACAGATCCAGATACAATTCAGATGTTTGTTTTATATATTGAAATACAAATATGAATATTGATAATGGTTTATAGAATATTTCAAATACGAATATGAATCCGAATGTTACTTTAATTTTCACATTCAAATGTTGATGATTTTTTTTGAAAAGCTGTGTTACATGTGGTTAGAACACATGACCTTTTTCTTTAAACAAAGACCTTAACAACTACACCATTTATACATACATGTTAGAGGAATATATCTAAAATATTTAGGATAAATTACACTTTGCCTCCTTTAACTATATCAGTTTTTCACTCTACCACTTTTATCTTTAAAACGTTACAAGGTGGCCTATGAAAAATCTCGTTTAACCTTGATTTGGACAAGCAACATAAATTTTATGTTTGATCTAACCATTATACCGTCTATTACACATAACCTAGTGGTGTTCATGTAGCTGATGACCATTGATGTGGTGAAAAGAAAGGAGGTGGTTTGGCTATTTGGGTTTTTGGGAAGAAGAGAGATATTTGGGTGGTGGAGGTTTTAGGGTTTTGGAGATAGTAGTTGCAGGGAGATGAGGGAAGGAACTGGTATTTAAGGAAAGAAGAGGGGTAAACTTGTCCAAGAGAAAATTTCATAAGGTCACATGACCAACACAACCAGATGGAAGGGCCTCTCTTGTAAACAGAGGTAGTTCACGGGGTACATTGTAACATTTTAGGTTTAAAGATGAGGGAGATATGAGTGGACCCGTATAGTTGAGGATGGCAAAGTTTTATTTACCCAAATGTTATTTTTACAACTTATTGTAATAATACAAAATGAAGAGTATTACTGTCAAATATTGGTAATAATAATAAATAATAAATAATAAAATACTACATGAATTTATCTATAAATTAAAAAGTATATCCATAATTGATTTTTTCTTCAATATGTCAAGTATTCACTTGAGATCGGTTATTATTTAATCCATATTTCGTCTTGAATATGGAATCAATTATCATATTGGAACATATATTTATTCGATATGAATATGGTAAAGGATATGTTCGCTCCGAATTCACTCCATTTGTACCTTATTCGTGGTCATTGTATATCTATTACTTGTGAGATACAATTATGTTTATATTTTATCAAGTTGACATTTATTTTATGGATTTATAATATATGAATTATTATATTGATAGTTCATCGAGTTTATAATTGTCAAGTTCATTTTTTTTATATATCCGAATTTTTTATGTATTCGTTTTCGTTCATATTCAATATTCCGAAATATCCAAAAAATATTCATATCCAGATTTTTCCGAATATGATTTTCAATTTTCATATATGGTACATCCATATCTATATTCAGAAATTTTAAACAAATATGAATATGGTAAATGGTACATCGAATCTGTGTTCTATTAGTTTGTAACCCTAGATTTAAGTGACATGGTAGAGTTATTATCAAACAATAGATAAGTACAAACTATCTCAATGTCATCAATTTTATTATGCAGTGATACTTATTGAAAGATTATTACAATTAACATGTTTGTTGAAATCATACATCTTGGAAATATGATATATCCAGGAAGCAATTTTTTTAATTGGTTCCTGGAAGCAATTAATTAACTAATACAAGTAAACATACAAGGAAAAGCTATCAATATCGCATGAAATCAGCATTGGCAGATGGATGGTAATATTGTGTGCTTGTGGCAGCATAAGAGCCGTATCAAGGTTTTAAATGTTAGTTTCGTGTTAGATTTCGGCAAACTATTGAAAAGTAGACATGTGTTAACGAAATGTCAATATGTCGGTATCATATCGGTGGAAATATAGTAAAAAAAAAACTACATTTATTCACAAAATTTCCTTCTTGGTGTTGTGTCGGTAAATTAAAAACAAGACATTTGGTACTATGAGCAGCATATGGCTTGGTCAAACTTTGAGCGTTTTACTGAACTAAGAAAACAAAGAAATAAGTGAATTTGAATTAGTACTTTTTTCAATGAGCAATTAGCAGTAATCCATTCATTGGAAAATAAAATGACACATACATCTTATGCAGAAGGAATTTATAAACATGAACAAGAACAGTGAAGGATAGAAGTAAAGAGAGGAGAAAAGGGTGGGAAAAGAAACAGCCCCAAAAAACTACAGTTGATGTCAGAGCATAGCTGTAAAAACAAGCCCTTCTGAGTTCTTGTTCACAGACTTCCATCCATCTGTCCAAAACAACAGGCGTAACTCTTTAAAACTACATCTCCAGAAAAGTCTAAGTTCCATCACATTCTAGAACAATACTTCATTTCTTTCTTTCCAGACTCTTTACCATGTAGCATGAGGGAATTTTTTCCAAACTTTTCTGATCTCTTGGAAGTGGCATCATTCTTTAAACTTTCCATAGATGCATTGTAGTAAGGGATGAAAGTGGATACGGATTAAGTGCACTGTGTGTGTTTCCTAACTTTTTTTTCCTGAGGATATGGATACAATCATGACTTATGAGTGGGAGAGGGAATGTCACCCGAACAGGTGAGTGGGAGTTTGTGGGGGAGCGGAGGAGAGACTATCACGGGGGCAGGAGAGATCTTAGGAAGAAGGTGAGTGGGAGAGGGAGGAAGGATCTGTGTCTGAGATGTTTTGGACATTGACATTGGCAGAGGGAATGTAGGAATGCTTGGGTGTGTCAGAAATATAGGGGTGTAGGACACCATGAAGTTGGATGCAAGGCCAAACAAGGAAGGCTGGTTGGTGGGCTGAACCAGGTGGTGAATCGAAACAGTGGAAGCAGTGGAAATGGAGCTGGCTGGTTGTGGGCAGCAGTGATCGGACAGAGAAGTTTCCAAGATGCTTTAGTGGGTGCAGCAGATAACGAAATGGTCACACTGATTGTCACTGCTGCTAAAGAGCCTGTACAGGTTTTTATCACACACTTGACTCATATTGAAGAGATGGAAGCTGAGCTAGAAGACACAGTGATCATCACATGGCAGGTTGGTCTTGAGTGGGAGGAAATCAGGAAGGATCTGTTGGACCAACCATGATGTGTGGATGCACTGATCTGATGCAGGAATAACAGGGGGCCAATCATTCTACCAAACAGTTCACTTCAGTGAGAGGCGATTCAACACATCCAAGACTCTTGGATTGATATCTCAGTGTGGTTGGCGTATAGTGAAGCCATTGTTGGGCCAGATTCTGTATTGCAGTGCATGGTGTGCCACTCCACGCAAGAGGAGGAGACTCTATTTCAAGTGTGCTCTACTTTTGGGATTTACAAAGGGAGTTTAATCACTTTAGTTGCAAGCTCTGATATAAGATTTGAGCTTGCCGTGGTGGATACAATGTTGGAGAGGATCCCTGGAGCTTTGAACATGGTCCTTGGCGAGCTATGGTTTGGACATCAATTCACAGTAGTTGGAGAAACTGATATGAGTAGTGGGAAAACTACACTTTTCAAGGATGGAGTGGATTTGGGGTTGAGGCACAGCAGCCTGAAAGTGACTGAAAGTTGGGTTGATGGTGCAAGAGGAATGAGGTAGATGAAGGTGAGTCATCACCTACAGAACTTGGGTGACTCTGTGACTTTGGAAAGTGGGAGAGGCTTGCAGAATGTTAATGATGTGGATGTTGGACCCAAGGAAAATTCTGTTGGTCCAAAGAATGGGAAAACCATGTGGGAAGTTGGAATACCCCCATGTCAAAAGGGTGGGTTGGATGGTAGTCAAGTGGGTTTGTTGGCTGGGCTGAATGGATTGAACAACAATGGGGTTTTTCTTAGCTTGAGAAAATATAATTGTGCTGGTGGGCCTATTCAATTTGGGTCTATTGATGGCCAAGTAATTGGGAAAAGGAATGGGATGGCTTCCATTTGAATAGAGGAGGTTGATGGGTTGTAGTTGATCGAGGAGGGTGATAGGTTCTCTTGTGACATGCAGTCGACGTCGTTAGCCACAACGTCCAAGGAAAGCATCAACGACCCTTCTTCACTGTGGGGAAGGGATTCCACAGTAGGTCTGACAAGGTTCTCATCTCCTTTGGTTAGATTTGTTGGTGGAAAGGACTACCATGTGGGCTTGCAGTTCGGTTTGCTACTAAGTTCAATTGATAGGGAATGTGCCAATGACCATCCTCTAATGCTTGGTCGTTCTCCACTATTCCCTTTATGCAGCTCTCACCCATTGATTGTGACATCTAGGAGTGGGTCCCATGGGTTTGTGCTGACCTTACTGGTGAATCTCTCTTGTTCAACATGTCACTATCATCAGGTAGGGGCTCTATGAGGAGTTGGCTCTTTGAAAGTCTTTTTCTGTGCCCCGAGGACTATGTAAAGGGTCCGTGGTGGGGTCTTCACCAAGGCTGCGAACAAGAGTCCTTTTAAGCTATCTTTGGAGGTTCTTGGTTGGGTCCATTCAGCATTGGAGGCACACTTAGAGCACATTGAATTTGGAGTCTAGAGCACTCATGGTTATGGATGGGTGATGTATATTGGGAACCCCTCATTCTCGAGCACACAATACAGGCCCTGGGGACATGGTACAAAATGTCTATGTGTGTTGTCTAAATTTTATCGACATGTTTCTTATTTTTAATTTACCGATATGACTCCAATACGATATCGACATGGAAGTTTTTTGAATAAATGTAAATTTTTTTTACTATGCTTCCACCAACACGTTATTGGTATACTGATATTTTACTGACACGGGTTTGTTTTTCAACTTTGTGAAGTTTGATACGAAATCGACATTTAGAACCTTGCCTGGGGGTGATAGGTAATAGATTTTTAATTTGGTTTTCATTCAAGGCAAACAACATTGATTAACTCAACTTCCCTTAGTGAGATCCATCTTTTTGATCTTCCATTCACAACTTTCTTGCTTTATTTCCATCAATTGCTTACAAATGCCTGAATTAAAGGATGAAAATAGTAGTTTCTTGGGCATGGAATCAACTCGGGGGTGCGACGATTATAGGAGAGTGACGATTATGGGAGGGTGTCATTACTCATTAGTGAGGAAAAGGAGGTTAAGGGAGGGTTTTTCCATGGTATATAGTATATAGTAGACAAACGAGAAGAAAAGTGCCGTCGTTTGGGAAATAGGGAGATTGAGGCTTTGTGGCGTGACGAACAAATAATATATAAGGGTAGTGAGTTGGGTCTTGATTTAGGAAATCACCTAGCTGAAATTCATGGAGTCCTGTCTAGGTTCCAAGGAGTCATTAAATTAGTGAAGGATGTAGATGCATCCTAGCCACCTTTTTGTGGTGTAGGGTTGAGAGTGTTTTGTTATCGAGGAAGTTACTCTTTTGGAATGTTCGTGAGTTGGGATGTGAGTCAAAAAGGAGGGCTGTAAGGAATCTTGTCAAGATATTCTTTGTTTTCAAGAGACAAAACTTCAAGATATTGATCCAAGAGTGTGTCGATATTTTTTGGGAACGTGGTTGAATGAATTTGTCTTCAAGGGATCTGCAGAGTGACGGAGGGTATTGTCATTGTTTGGAATTAGGGGTGCACACGGTTCAGCTCGATTCGATTTTGACAAGAGCCATGAATCGAATCATATCGGTTCTGACTATATTGGAATCGAATCGAATCATACATATACTTGGAACCAAATTGAATCAAAGAGTTCAAAAATCGATCGATTCGGTTTTTGGTTCTCAATCTAAATATTATACAATGAACATTCATTGGCATTAGAAGTTTGAATTTTCATGTCATTTGATAATATCTCCTAAACTTTCTGAAATAGTTAACAAACATTAATAAATATTTACAACAATTAACTTTATTATAAAAAAAAATAATTATTTCAATACATGAAAAATATATTGACATACATGAAAATAGGCATTGAATATCGACTGCTAGACAAATGGATAATAGACATATATGAAAATTGAAAAACGAAAATGGACATTGAATATCAATTATCAACTGCTATTAGTATAAATTGGACAAATGGACAATGGTCATATATTAAAATTGAAAAATTTGTTGAACATACATGAAAAATTATGTTGTAAAAATGTAATATATATATATATATAGGCAAATTATCAGGTAATGATCGTCCTTACTTTTGTTAGGTAAGACCTTTCATCATCTACCATTGAAAACACATCTCATGATTGAAATTAAATCTAAATTTTAAATTAGTAAAACCACCTATGTTTGCATTGGTGGTTTTGTGAATTTTCATTTTCCCTCTATTTTCATTTATTTATAAATTTTTATAGTAACTGAATCAAATTAATATTTTGTTTCACTTTAATATCCTTTTTCATATGACAATATCTTTTTTTTTATTCGTAATGTTTTAGTTTTTTAGTTTTCGTTTCGGTTTCAATTTTACAATTCCTTATTTTTGTTTTAGTATTACTATTTTTTCCTATTTTAGTTTCAGTATCAATTTTACACTTAATTATTTTTATTTTAGTGTTACTATTTTTTTCTCCCTTTTTTCACCTCTTCCATTTCCTGAAGAGGAAAAAAAAGAAACAGAAAATCAAATTGGACTACAGGAATTATACATCACATTCTCAAACTAAACTACAGAAATTATTTATTAGGTTCTCCACCATGTTCCAAATGGAGGTCGTTGTATGGGTGGGTGGTGTGAGGCTCGCCAAGGGTTTGAGGAAGGTAAGGCGTTGTTGACTGTGGGGAGGCGTTGGGTTGGGGACTGCGTAGGGGCATGAGGAAGGGCATCGGGTCGAGGGCATCGTGGGGGTCGAGGGCGTTGTGGCTAGGGGGCGTCGGGAAGGGGAGGGCCGTTGCCGCTAGAGGCTCGTCGAAGCTCCACAAGGTCGCTAAGGCCACAAGGTAGTGGCGATTTCATTCTTAGAGATGTGTCTGATGTTGTACACCTTTGAGAGGAGGCGATGAGTGGTTAGGGCATTTTTTTTGTTTTAGGAGTGGGTTTTAATAATAGGATAATAAGAGGGAATTTGAAATTTGAAAATTAAAATTGTAGTGGTTTTTAAAGTGGTTTCTGGTTTTTGATCCAAATCAAATCAATAAATGATATTCATGATGGAGGGACAGAATTAAGGGTCTTACCATCTAAAATTGAGGACGGTCATTACCTGATATTAACTCTCTCTCTATATATATGGATCGATTTACGGTTTGGTTAACCATACCTAGAATCAAGAACCGAATTATGAAGAATGGTTTTAAAATTTGAGAATCGAATTGAATCATTCGACAAATCAAAATCAAATTTGGTTTGGTTGACTAGTTCTAATCGAACCATGTGCACCTCTGTTTGGGATGGCATTATGTTTGACCTTGTATCCTAGTTGGTACTGACTTGTGGTTTTTTGGTTGTCTTACAATCGAAAGGGTTCACTACTCAATTTGGGTACTGAATGTTTGTGACCCTTGTGAGCAAAGTTGTTGAAACTTTTTTTGGAATGATCTTATAATGGCTTATCAATGTGGGGTGAAAAAGATTATCATTGGTGGTGATTTTAATATCAGCCAATTTCTTCACAGAAATGAATGAGGCGTCATTCAAGATTAAAAGGGGAATGAGTAATGACTGGTAGTCAATTCACTTGGTTTAACCTTTGCCAAAATCCATCTCTGGCCTGTACTATTCAGGTCTTCATCTTTGATGCCTGGGATAGTTTGTTGCTTGATTCATGCCTTTGTATACCAATGTTTGATCATCTTCCTTTTCTCCTATCTTTGGTGGAGGATGTGGATTGGGGTCCTCGTCCTTTCCGTTTTGAGGCAACATGGCTGGACGTGGAAGGCTTTGATGGCCTTTTCCATGGTTGGTGGCACCAAGTTAGGTTTTGAGGTCAATATGAGTTGGGGATTGACAAAAAGGTTGTCTACAAAGCTAAAATGGGTCAAGGAACATTTGAAAAGTTGGGTAAGGGAGGAGGTTGGTGGGTGGGGGGGAGGGGGGGAGTTCTGCCAACAAAATTGCACAATTTGATCTGCCAGTTGGATGCGAAAGAGGAGAGCAGATTGTGGGATGAAGAAGATAGGAAATCACGCATGACACTTAAAGTTAAATTGGAAGAATGCCTGAGGGATGAGATTGCATGGAGATGGAGGTTGAGAGCTTTGTGGCTTAGGTAAGAGATGGAATACGAAGTTGTTCCATTGTGTGGCTAATAGTCGAAGAAGATTGAATCATTGGAACCAATTGTGGTTGAGGGGGTCATTAAGTCTTCCAAAGATGAGATCAGAATGGACTGGGTAGCTTTTTTTTTAATCATTTGAAAGCAAAATCTCATGTGCGGATGGACTTACATCATATGGGTCTAAGCTGCATTTCCAGGGAGATGGTGGGTGACATTGAGAGAGAATTTTCGGTTGAAGAGGTGAAAGCAGTTGTTTTCATTATGATCAGTGACAGCCCTTGGGTCGGAGGGATTTCTAATTCCTTTCTTTCAAAAACATTGGCATATCTTGGTAGACAATGTGATGGATATGGTCAATGGCTTCCATGCAATTTGTGGTGATATTGGAATCAACAATGCTACTTTTATCACTCTCATTGTTAAGAAAGATGGGGCTATGAATGTAGGTGATTTCAAACCAATTGTCTTCTCAATGGGATGTACAAAATTGTGGCCAAATGTCTTGCAGTGTTCAAACTTTTATTGTGTGACTTCATTGGGCCTTATCAAACTGCCTTTCTCCATGATAGACAAATTCTTGATGGCTTTCCTGGTGGCCCATGAATGCATTGAATCCAAGGGGCGTCAAGGCATACCAAAGCCTATAATAGTGTCAATTGGCATTGTTTGTATGAGGTTATGACATGCATGGGCTTTAAAGTCAAATGGAAGGAACGGGTGGGGTACTATGTCAGCTCAGTGGGATTATCTATTCTTATAAACGGTTGTCCCAAAGCTTTTTTTGGCTATGGAAGGGCTCTACGTCAAGGGGATCCTTTTTCCCCACTTCTCTTCTCTCTAGTGGTTAACATGTTTAGTTGTTTGTGTTCTAAGGCTGAAGTGGCAAGTTTTTCTCAAGGGTTTCCAACCTTTGAGAGGGGATTGCTCCATTCCTTCCCTTCAATATGCTGATGACACTCTTGTTTTTTGTGGAGCCTCAATGGAGGAAGTCAAAGGCATTGCTTTTGTTTTGGGGGTGTTTTAATATCATGACTGGTCTTAAGGTCAACTTCAATAAGTCAACAATTGTTGGGGTTGTGGTTGAGCCGACCTTTGTATTTATTGCTGTTGAGATGCTTGGTTGTCAGATTGATCGCGTTTCGATTCGATATCTAGGGCTCTTTTAGGGAAATAGATATGGCATTTGGGTCGAGTTAGCTTAGTTTTTTCTATTTCTCTAGCATTATGGTGAAAAGTAGTCATGTCTAAGTGGTACAGGAGTTAGGTCTTGGGCAGAGTGGGTTGTAACTTGAGGAGAGTTTCTCCTGTATGGAGTGGGATATTAGAAGTTGAGGGTGTTGTTTAGTGTGGGATCAAACTAACAGTTGGATGTGGGAATTGGATTAGGTTCTAGGAGGATCCCTAGGTTGATTCCATGCCTTTGAAACTACTCTTTTCAAATTTATTTATACTCTTTGTACAACATGCTGTTATTATAGGGGAGTGTTTTGTGAGGTACGAGAGTAGGATTGTGTAAGACTTGAGATCTAGGAGGGATTACACGGATGGGAAAGTTCCAGAATTTGTTTCTATGCTTGCTTTGCTTAAAAATGCGGTTTCAAATTGTTTATGTCTTGCATTTGACTCTCGAACCTCGTTGTGGGTCATTAATGGGGACTTCTCAATTGCATCTCTATTTTCGATTGCAACAGTTGGAGGGATGTGCTTGGGTTGCCTGTAGTGGATTTGGAATAATAGGGTTCCACTGAAGATCCAATATCTTGCCTGGAGGATGCTTCATGGAGGGGTTTTAAGTTGTAACAGATGCAGTGTTACAGTGACGAGATTTCCATGTTGCTGGTAGATGTGTGTTCTGTTGTGGTGCTTTTGAGGATCTTTGACATCTTTTTTGGGGTTGCAAGACTGTTCATGTGTGGTGGTGTTCTCTTCTTGTGAGGGAGATTTGTGACCAGTGAGCTTTTCTTGGAATTACGGAAGCTGAGAAGCTGTTGGTAGGAAAGGAGGAGGAAGGTCTGGAGACCTCTTCCCCATGTGATCTGGTGGGCCTTATAGATTGAAAGAAATCATTGTGTCTTCTGGGGAAAAAGCGTGGTTGATCAAGATCTACATGTAAAATTGCATCATCTATTTTAGAATGGTGTCTTAAAATAGGCGACTGATTATGTATTTCGCTGCACTTCTCTTTCTGTTGTCTTTTTGTTTGTTTTTTCTGTTATAAATATTTTCAATGAAATTACTGATTACTGCTTAAAAAAATTATCCATATCTATTAGAAAATGGATATTGAGATCACTTTTCGTATTTGCATGATTTCCATATTATATATATAACTAAGGATATATTCTTTTATTTGAATATTATATGTATACATTTTTAATGTTAGATAGTCATAATCTACTGATTTTGATAAGGTATATTCATTTACTTATGTTTCAAGCTTTAGACACATAATTTCCTTATAACGTATGACATCTTTTTCTTTATCCATATTGTATTCATATCTATTTTTTGAGGATATCTGTATAATATCTATATCTGCTTTCATATCCGTACTTTAGAAATGGATATGGTTATGATAACACACAAATCCAATCTATTTTCAGCCCTAATTGTAGTCCTACAAATGCGGACTTGTCAGCTTATACATAAAGACAATTCTATATGGTAGTGATTTCACTCAGGAATACTCTCAAAAGAGACAGCAGTGACTTTCTCCCTAGCACATACAAAGAAATATCTGCTGACAGGAAATCATCCCCTACATTTCAGACCCTGCAATAGCAAGGACAGGATATAGTGTCTCCACTCAGCTTCATTAGAATTTGAAAGTGACCTTGTTCTAGGAAACTTTCCGTGGCTCAATTAATGATGTGGGGATCCAACGGAATGTTATAAAGGGATTTAACCAAAAAAATTGGAATTTGGGGAAAAAAAGCCGAACTTGATGATATTCCACATTTGGTAAAGGTTGAAAGTAGAATAGAATCCAATAGATTATTGAGTCTATCACTCTTAGGTTCTAAAAAGTTCTTCTAGAGGTCGATACCTATATGATGGGCGTAGAATTAAACGTCGGTTTTGTGTTGGACTTCAGTCCAACAAAAATAGAAAATGTGTTGGTGGAAACGTGGTAAATTTATGGAACTTTATAGAAAAGGTTAAAAAATTTTAAATTTTGATTTGAAACTTTAAGATAAGTTAAAGTAAGCAATAATTTACATCTTAAACTACTTAGATCAACTTCTTCAATATGTATCACATTAAAATACATTAAAAATATATTAGATGATCGTAATACAATATCTTGAATCATAAATAATATGTAAAAATGATTAATAAATGTTTATAATAAAAGTACTCATAAAAGTTGCCTTATATATGCTTTTGACATAATTATGTTACTATTTTTATTCAATTACAAATTTTACTGCTTTTTAATGATTTTATACAATTATTAGGTTAAATCTATGTATTATTAAGTTATTAACATCAAAACATGAAAAAACATAAGACCTATATGTCATTAGGTTAAATTTATGTAATATCAAGTTATTAACATCAAAATACAAAAAAATGAAAAAACCTAAGATCTATGTATTATTAGGTTAAATTTATGTAATATCAAGTTATTAACATCAAGACACAAAAAAAAACCGTGAAAAAAACCTAAGATGTATGTATTATTAAATTAGATCTAATTATTATTATATAGTAGATCTAAGATTCTATTGTAGATCTACATGAAAAGTACAAAACACAAACGCAAAAAATGAAAAAAAAACAGATTCTATATAACATGGGAGAAATGTAGCCAGAGTCCCTAGGATCAGGATTTTGGGCCTTTAAAAGGAAATCATCTTTATCAATTTCAGTTTCAACAGCTGCTGGTCCATTTTTGTACATCTTCGTTCTCTTTGGAACTTCATTAGATAATGAGAACAAGAAAAATATCACCATGGGCCTGTGGCACATTACAGGCTGGCTTATGAAGAATATGAATGGGATTTGTAGGATTTAGGCTGGCTAAAATATTTCATGTCTTCACCATAAATAGCATCTATTAGAGTTGAAACTTGTGGTATCCAATGTCTCCAGGCTGATTCCATAAAGTGTGTCAAGTCTTGCCTAACATTGCTAGTTTCATGAGCAGTCTTGGTTCTCATGGTAAATAAGATTAGGATCAAAATACCATTAAAAAGGAAGCTTGAAATTCATAGTACAGTTTGTTGAGGAAAATTCCTTCTTCTTATGTGTCATTTAGCTAGTCTTTTTGTTGCTTATTTATTTCTTCTCAGCAAATTTATTGTTGTTGTGATACTTCAGCGTGCCAAAATGAAGGAGATTGCAACACAGCGTGCCAAGCAGCTGCAGAAAGAGGAGGAAGAACGAACAAGAGAGCAGAAGGCTAAGGCTCTTGCCAAGTTGGAAGAACTAAACAAGCGAACTTTGACAGAGAGTACAAATAAAAATGGGAATCTGGACCCTCAACCAAACAATGCTTTCCAGATTAGCCTGGATCCTGTAGATCATGCACCAAAACCTGATGCTGCAATTATTGAAACAGTAAATTGCACTATGGTTTCTAGCGTGGATGTCCAAGCAAGTGGTGGTGATTCCTGTAAGACTGAAGGAATAGCTATGGCACAGAAAATTGGCACTAATGCAGTTGGAAATGAAGAATCTATTCTGGTTCAAACATGTGATTCTGGTACTGTTAAACCAAAGAGTAATTCTGGCCAAAGTAAGTCTGGAGGAGGTTTTAATTCTGTGCCAAAATCTGATTCTGTCCACAATAATCTTGGACATTCTACACTTGCACAGCCGAAGATACATGATTCTGGCAGCAATAAAGATACACAAGTGACCTCTTACAATTCTTCCTTGTCAAATGATCCTAGTGCACCAATTTCTTCTAAAAAAGCCAATATTCAGGACACTACTGTTACAAAGCAAAGGCAAATAGGGCATAGAAAAAAGCAAAGCATTCGGCAGGAGAAGAGTTTTGGTGAAAATCCAATCTCTCCACTTGATACAGATAGTCATAAAGTGCCGGAATTTAACTGCAGATATGTGTCTACTGCTGATGTCTTGACTAGTAATTCTAATGAAAGCAGCGATATTTTGGCACAGAATAAGAAGAAAAATAACAGGGGCTCTCGGTATAAGAACAAGCGTGGTGAGGCTTTACTAGATTCCACCTTACCACCAACATCACATGATGAAGGGATTCTTGAAAACCCCTCAGAAAGTGGAATAACAAGGTCCTTGGGTGCAATTTCAGAAGCTGTTCCAATTGCTGATCAAGTTTCACAAGAGACTATGAAAGGCCAACATCCAAGAGATGCACTTGTATCTTCCAGCCAAGGATGGTTCCAAGGAGATGATGAAGGTCGTGAAAAAGCAGTTAATCAGTGGAAACCTCAGTCTTCTAGAAGGACAACAAGACACACACAAACTAGGATGGCAGATAAGATCCATGGAGCTGAGGCAGTGTGGGCACCTGTGAAACCATTGAGCAAGAGTGAGCCAACTGTAGTTGCATATAATGGGCTGAGTGAAGTTAGTGGCCATTCTTCAGATAAAAATGTAAATGATGCACCAAGTAAATTGAAATCTAAGAGGGCTGAAATGGAGAGATATGTTCCTAAACTCATCACCAAAGAACTATCTCAACAGGGGAGCACCCACCAGCCTTCTGATCTCCACCAGGCTGCACCGACTGAGGTGAATTCAAATTTGGACACAGTGAGTTCATTGATAGAAGTCTCGGTAGAGAGCAGGAAGTGGGATCATGGCAAAGCTATCAAGCATGGTAAGAGTCATGCATCTTGGCGGCAACGCAGTCCCCATGAGGGAGCGTCTTCCCCTGACACTATTGAAACTGTTCAGCAACATTTTAATGACAAGCAGTCAACAGAGCTCGATACCTCATTTCCACACACAACTCATTCTAGTGATGGCTGGAGCATGGATAATGCTAATGTACCACCTAATGAGTCTGTTGTAGTCTCTTTAGGGGACAAAGGAACAGCAAGCAGAGCAAAGCGCCAAGGACAGAAGGTACACAAGGTTGTGGTGTCAAATGATACCATTTCTGATACTAAGAATTTGCAAAGAGGGTCCGTCAACAAGTTAGATACCCAGCCTCCAGCATCTGGATGGAGCGAGCTGGATGCGAAAAGTTCTTTCAGCAGCCGTATTGTTGGTGAACATGCTCGATCCCAATGGAAACCCAAGTCACAGGTCCGTTCTTCTCATAGCCAACAAGATGGTAATAGGGATATGGAGGGACAACAAGTTCCATTGCAAAGTGGCAGTACTGACAAAGGGTCCCTTGTACAGTTTATGGGTGATCATCAGGTGCAGAATGTTGAAAACAAAAATAATCTTGGCCCAAACGGTGTTGATCCTGAGAAAAGATATGTACATCATCATGAAACTAGGAGGGAGAGGAAGTTTACGACTGGATCGTTGAAAGACCAAATTAGCTCACCAAATCAAAACTTCTCTCATGTGGCTGAACCAATACAAGGGCAGGGTCCTTCTGGGCTGCGGCGATATGGACAACACAATGGACAGTTTGACAAAGGGCAGGAAACCAATCGTGTGGGAGGAGGTCGGCGCTTGGGCCAAGATACCGGCAAACATAACTTGCCAACTAAAATTGACAGGTCAAGGCACAATTCACATTATGGATATCAGAAGGTTGAATCACATAAGACTGCCGATTCAAGTCAATCAAATGTTACAGTGAGTGAAGACCCAAAGGATACCTTCCAGGCCATTGGTTCAAGCTATAGGGGTAGAGGGCAAAACCACTTTAGGCGTGGTGATCACCTGTATGTGCGGAACAATGGACCTCCCACTCAGGCTGGTGACACACATGATGGCAGAGAATGAGATGCTCACAAAATGTTGGTCATTTTCATATGCTAGGTTTTCTCTACTGCAGTACCGCATGCTTAGTCCTATGTGTTCAGATGAGGGCACTATTCACCTAATTCAACATGGCAGTTGTTCTGGTTTTTCTCATCCAAGGAATCCACTACAGATTTTATTACCAGTGTTCACAGAATCACTCATGGAGCAAATGGTCCCGTGGGGTGGTGGGGGGTGTGGCTGGAGGTGGTGGTGCGGTGTTGTGGGGTTGGGTTTTGTTTGGTTTGGTTTTCACTGATGTCATGGGTTTGGACAGCTTGTTTTTGAAACCTTTTATCACATCTGGGCTGCAAACGTCTAATGGTATTGTTTTTGTCTGATGAGGAAAGATGAAAGGTTTTGTTGGTCAATGTAATAAGGAAAGACCAAATTTTCCTTGTGTAAAGGATTCCTCGTAATTATAATCTATTCCTTGAAATGTATGCTTCCATTTGTCCTTAATCAAGCGTAGGGTTGTTATCCGGGACTGCCAAAGCTACAGCACGATGTCTTTATTCTTTTCCTGTATGACCGATGTCTCCTCTTGCGTGAAATCTACCATGCTCGTGCGACACTTGATTTCCAACTCATTTTTGCGTTAGCCTATTTCAGCTCATTGTGTTGATACCTGCTTCTGATATTGCTAGTCATATGGCTAGTCCTAATTGAAGTTTATAATTACAAAATTGGGTAGATTTGATTGACGACTTGGAATTAACTCAGATGTCACTCGACTTTATGCAACTTTAGTCGTGGGGTTAGCCAGAGTATTATGGTTTCAGTTATTTGAGAATCATGATGTATTGTTTATTATAATTTAAAAAAATAAAGATTTTTTTGGATATCACCTGGCATCGTTTGAAAGGCGCTGAAAGCAGTCCATGGGCCAAATTTGATCGAGACTTCTCAAGGACATTGTTGCACCATTCTTGAATTAATCTGAATATTAAACCTTGTTGGAACGTCATCTGACTTGCAATATTATTATTAAAGTCGAGTTAGGGTCTATTAGTAAAGCTTCAACTTTTAAACTCAAGTGTAGGAGTTAGTTTTTAACTAAAAGTTGTCATAACTCAGCTTTTGGAAATGTAAAGGAATTATTGTTCTAAAAGCTATATGCTTCTAAAAAGTTGTTAGTGTTTGGCAAAACTGTTGGACTATTATAGCTTCTCAAGAGAAGTTATATGTTCAAAAGCTGTCCAAAAGTCCTACCAAACGAACCTTTAGTATGTTGTTGGGGTTTAACTCCTCGTAGAAGTCTAACCAGATGTCAGAGTCATGTTGGACTATTCACCTCATCATAGTAATCATTGGATCACCATTGACGATAATGGAACTAAGTGATTTAACTGCAAATAACCTAATATTATCTTTGGTCTTGTTTGAAAACGATTGTTGCAGCTTTTGATTTCTAGTTGTTTGGTGCACCTATTCTGATTCTGCTTCTACATGGATGCACAAATCATGGCACTCTTCGGTTCTCTCTTTTTGTTGACACAATTGCATGAACATATCCTAGTGTAATGACTTTAGTTGGATTATTGGTGGTGGAGAGTTTCCACAAACTTAGTTATTTTCAAGAAAAATACATCTTTTTCGCTTAGCCATAGATAGAAATACATTACATTGTTAGAGAATATTAAAAGGAGATAGAGCCATAAGATTAGTCGTGGTGATTGGTGATAGAAACTCTATCAAGCGATATATATGTATCGAAAAAGTAGATATCCTGTCAACTTATACTTGTTTCTGTAAATCCCCCCCCCCTGAACGGCACAACCTAGGTCTTATGACAAGGCTTGGACATGTGTTGGACGGGCTGGGCCAATCCATTGGGTTAAACCAGTCCTCGGGTTTAAGTTTTTTGCAGACTGGTTCGACCCAACCTGCCCCAACAATCGAGCCCAACTAGACCAAGTTCCTGGGACGGGTTAGGCCTGGCCCTTGCGCTTGGCACTGCCCACGGCCCGCCCTTCCCTTCGGTTGGGTTAGGACAGGTAAAAATATGGATCGAGCCGGATGACTCAGGACTGATCTAGTCTAATTTACACTTTTATCTATAAGATGGGATAACATAATTAGAACAATAATGTGCTAGCCTAGATATAGTTTTTTTTTGGCCCAACAAGTTATGCATGTTGGAATATTAAGTCTTAGACTTGAGTTGTTACAAATAGTATCTAGATTTGACATCAGTTAAAAATGCAAAAACTAAGTGCTACACTTAAAAGATTAATTAAGACTTGTGGATTTTGACAAGATCGTGAGATATTTTAATAAAGATACTGTAATATCCTAAGAATTAGTTCCATATTGTTTAGAAAAAGAAATGATAGTGCTAATAAAAGCTGAGATCAACTATCATATCTATTTCAAGTAAAGCATTTTTAGTTCATTTGTTGGGTTTGAGATTGTTATAAGTAAGTTAGGTCTAGATCATTACAAATAGCATCTAGAGCTTGGATCAATCGAAAAAGTAGAAACTATATAAGTGTTGCAACAAATGACATCTAGAGCTTGGATTGATCGAAAGTGTGAGAGTCACCTTTAAAATCCTATACCGATTAGTTATAATTGTGGACTCTAACAAAGACATCAAATATTCAAATGAAAGATATTGTAACATTCAAGACTTAATTAGTCTCACTTTACTTAAAAAAAGAAGTGGGTAGTGCTAAATAAAAATCAGGATTAACCAACATATTGATTTCATTTTAATTATTTTAGGTTTAATTATTGAGTTTGAAGTTGTTACATGTTACAAAAGGTATCTAGAGCTTGGATCAATCAAAAAAGTGGAAATTAATTAATGTTACACTCACAAGAATGGGAATTACTTTTAGAATCTTATATCGATTGGTTATAATTGTGGACTTTAACGAGAACATCAAATATTCAAAATGAAAGATATTGTAACATCTTAAGACTTAATCAGTTGCACTTTACTTAAAAAAAGTAGGTAGGATTAAATAAAAATTAAGATCAATGAACATATTGATTTCAGTTTAAATATTTTTGGTTCAGTTGTTGAGCTTGAAGTTGTTGCAGGTCAATTAAATTAGAGTCGTTAAATAAATAGTAAACCATTTATGACACCTCTCTCTTGATTTTCTAATAAAATCCTTCTTTTGAATGCCTAACAATTGAAGAGAAGTGAATGACGAGACTGCAAATGGCACAATTTAGAAACCCATAATTCTTAACAATTTGTTCTCATAGTGCCAATCCCTTGGGGAGCAAAACTTCACAAAGCAGTTGGTATGCTACTATATAATATGACGATTCACCCAATACAAGTTTGGTTACATGTCCACCAATTACATAGTGGGGGAAAGTTATCCATTAGCTCTCCTCAATGCGTCCACTAGAGGCAATGCTCCATGAGTTTTTCCACACTTCTAAGTTTATGAACCATCTCATATGTTGCCACTGCCATTTGGTACCCGTATGGTGTAACAACTTCAGTGGTGGGCAACTTGCCTACTTAAATTCTTGCCTTTATGGTTTTGGTGATCGTTGTGCACTCCTGTAGAGCAAACTATTTTTCTTTGTAGAATATGGCTGTCAAAACTACACGCATAGTATCAAACAAACACCACCAATCTGTTTTCCAAAATAAGACTTCTTTTGGACTTGCCAATGACAAATGGTACATGCCACCACCCCAAGGGGCAAGTGTTGAGCCCTATCCTTTAGTGGCGATTTGTCGTAGACATTTGCTGCCGCTGGTTGCGACTAGAGTTGCCGGACCCCTACTCCCTCTTCGGGCCCAGGGTTGGTGCCAATGTCGGGCGAAAAGTATTGTTGATATGTGTCCACTTGATTAAAGGAAACATATGTTGGACGTGTATCATTGCACCAAAAGAAGATCATACGCTACTTATCTTAATAATATGAATTTATATCCTTCCTCGAAGTCCTTCTTTAGCATGGGAGCGGAACTTGAGCTGGAAGTTGGAAAATTGGATGAGAGAAGACTCTAGGCCTTGGAAGTTGTTTGGAGTTCCCAACACACATTATTTTATAGTTTTGACTTGGTGTGTTGATAAAAATAAGTTTCGTGTCAATATCTTCCTTAAAATTACTATTGTTGTCAATGCTCTCCTTAAAATAAAATTTATGTCAATATCATCTTTGGACCAATAAATTACTATAAATACCCTTGTTGTTTGTCTTCGTTTGCTTCCATTATCTTTCGTAACTTAACCTAGGCTAACTCCAATTAGGGACTATAAAAATTACTAATCTATCTAATATACTCTCAACCTAAACTAATATAGAACTTGTCCCTCTCTATGTGGTCTCTACCAGATGTGAAGGAGAAGATGAGAAAGAAGAAATGAGAATGTAGGAAGAGAATAGGATATATTAAGAAAAAAGGTTAAAAGATAAATCAATCTTTTCAAGGATGGAAGATAACTTCTACATTTGGCATAAGTCCAATCAGGAATAATCATTCATAGTAATTTATTGATTTACGGAGTGTATTAGTGTAATTTTAATTGTAACTAGGATATTAACAATAATACTGATTTTAAAGAGGATATAGATAGGAAAAAAAAAACCCAAAAAGTTTTTATTTAACAAATATAAAGCAACTGTCTACCTTGAAAGCGAAACATCTAAACTACCATTCTCATATTGGAACGTTGAATGGCTAGCATGTGTTTAAAATGTAGTGTTCAATTTTCTAGGATACTATTTGCATCACACAACCTCAAATTGGTCAACATGATCCTCACCAAAACTAAAAACCGACTTGGGATCATATTGTAAAGGATACAGTAGCGAGTTAGCACCCTCACATGGTGGCACTAGGACATGACGGCGTGGAATGAATTGGTAGTTCAAGGTTTGGTTGACAATCATTGAAAAAAAATGGAAATCGCTCTGAGGTTTCGAAGAAAAAGTTCCTAGAAAATAAAACTCCCAATTAAGTTCAACAAAAACTAATGCAATAGACCAAATTTATGATATATTTTGAAGAAAAAAGTTCCTAGTAAGAAAGTAAAACTCCCAATTAGGTTCAACATAAATGTCATTAACCAAATTTATGTTATATTTCCGATGACTTTTTTTACAACGATTGTTATTGGTTGGAAATAATGGCCCAAGATCAAGTTGACTAACTGACAAACTTAAGGGGCCTACATATACAATCAAATCGGTGCAACCTCTGAATCAAAATAAAGAACAAAGCACTAGGAATATGTATTTTGCAAGAGGAGAAACAAATGCATGAAGTTGTGAATTCATTTGGTTTGTAAGATGATCCTCTTAGCTACTACGACACTAAACCTTGAGCTTCTTTGTCTCTCTTTCTACATGGAACTCGTCAATAATAAAAAAAGCATAATTAATCTCACATTTAATGGTGATATGTATGTCCTCTTCGATCGCAAATATTAATTATCTATACTATATATAGAGATTAACTAGGATGAAATATCCTTAATATTTAATCATCCTAATTATCACAAACATCCTACAACATTTTGGAATATCCCACCACTTCCAATCAAAGATCATATTTTGCTTTAACATGTTGGTCTACTACTGGATTTTATTCGACATTTGATCAATCTCGACAAGGAAGATTTTTCCTATATTATAAGTGTGTCTTGATGTTTCGGTCTTTGTGTTCATTCATAATGGACTTCAAAGGTGGCTGATTGAGAAGTTTTCTTCATATCTTAGAGTTATGAAGTAGAAACATCTCCTTATACTTTGACTATTAGGAGTTATAAACAATGGCAGAGTTAGAAATTAAACCAATGAAAGATGGCATTTTACATTATATATGTTATTAAATATAATAATAAAAAATACTAATAAAATTAAAAATGATTTTTAGAAACAACATATGATCTTCTTTCTCTTTTTCTATGAAGTACTCAACAAGATAACCATTAAAACATAGATATTTACAAAGGAATTTCTCAAAAGATAATTTTAATCTTCACAAAGTCACAAAAACGTGATATTTGTTTATAAATTTTGCATTGTAGTCTTACACTTTTCTAAAATTTGTATAATATTAAATGGTATTGTCTAGATGACATTACATACCACCTGTTGACGTGACTTTGCAACGCTTGATATGGCATGGTTAGACAATACGTTGACACAATTATGGTTTAAAGTTTATAATAATTTTTTAAGTTATTTTTGAAATATTGACATAATTTATGGTCAACGAATATAACTTTTCTTTAACATGATTTGTTATGATTATTATCTGATTAAACATAATTTTAATTGATTTAACTTAGTTATTACACATTAACACTGTAAGCCCCTCTTTAGATATAGAATGATAAAAATAGGAATAAGTGAAAAGTGATATTAGTATTCTGATGATATTGCTATTCAGTTTGGAATTGATTTTCTTTTAAAGACGAATGAGTATGTGTAGAGAGATATTCTGGTTTAGATGAAAAGTGGAATAAGTATCAGAATAAGTGTTAGAATAAGTAGAAAACATGTAAATTAATAATAATCAATTTGATTATTAAGATATATATCTAGTTTAAATTATGTATACACTATATTATATTTGTATTATTTTTTAGACAAAAAGTAAATACATAACATACATACATGTATGAGAATAATTTAGCGAAACAACTTTATTCCACTTTTCTCACGGAATAGTTATTTTAGAATAAGTAAATTAGAATAATAAATATTATTCCACGTTTGGAATTACTATTCCAAACGAAATTACTATTCCAATTCTACCTTTATTTTGTCTTTCTTCCTGCATCTAAACATGGACTAAATGTATTACTATGTATATTAACAAATTTAAATCAAACACTTTTTTTACGTTCTTAAAATTATGATATCAATAATCAATCATAATTTTACCGAAACATGTGAAATATTATTGAAAAATAACCGACATGACATCATAACTAGTTTGACACGATAAGTACAATATACAACCTGTCGTCAGATTTAATTGTGATACAAGAATACTATCAGAGGACACGAGACTTCGTATCACTTTGAGACGATACCACGTAGAACGTCGCGAAATTGTCTACGACGAACCAGAATAACAAGGTAGAAGAAGGTCTCTGTATTTTTTGGATGGACAACCCACAAACTGAAACAACCAACCCATCTGCCGCCCAACAGAACCCTCATCTCATCATGGTGTCCTCTTCCCACGCTAGCCCCAGTGGCAATCACACAACACACATGTGGGCCCCCACGCGAAATCTTGTTGCCATATAAGGACGCGACACGATGAATGGTTCCTATCGCAGCGCAATCTATTGCGAATCCACCATCCAGATTGCACAGTGCAGAAAGGAACACGGCCATTGGGCGATGGGCAGCAAGTGCGGGTCCCACTCACCCACCCACCCACCCAGTACTAGACATAGGCCTATGGCCCGCATCAGGATCGTCGACGATCATTTTTCTGACCTGATCCGGCCCGGCCGGGGTGGTTCCCACGGGTCGGACTGGACTTATCCAGTGGGCCCCTGCGGGTCGACTAGTTTGATCCGACACAACCTGCGGCCCACGGCGGACCTGATCCAGTCCGACCCGTGGGTATTTTTACCGGATCCAGACTCGACTCGTTTTTCAAGTCTAACCACCACCACCTTCATGCATGAAGTGATCATTCGAGTGCTTCACTTCCAGCTCCCGTTCCCTCCTCGAGTGCTCTCTCCAGTCAATTTACTTTTCTTTTATAATTCCTGCATCCTCCGTAATCTTCTGTCATGTGCTATGTACGCGTATCTTAGTGGTCTCTAGGTTCTTGCTATAAATATCCATCACCATGGGAGAAATCCTCTTCACTGCACTGCTCTCTCATGTTCTCCATATTGCTGTGAGTCACTGAGAATTAGTTTGTTGGTATGGGTGAGGCAGTTGAGATGGTCTGTGAGAATGTGGCTCATGGGCAGGATGATGTGGAGAGCTGCCACTGGTATGAAGAGGAGATTGATGATGATCTCAAATGGTCTTTTCCATTGAACAGGTCGGTTAGGTTTTCTGGTTTGTTGTTTGGTTCACTTAATTATCTTTCCTTCACGCGCGTACATATATATCCATCTACTTTGTGACTAATAACCACGTGGGTCTTGTCATGTGGAAGTCTGGATTTTGCTTTTGATCCATTTCCTGTGTTGATAGGTTATTCCTGAGGTTTTGGAAAAAAGTTGTTTTTTCTTTTATTTTTGATGTTGTGGTTTTTGCTTTTATTTTCTTTGGTTCTCTCCTAAGTTGGGAGTTGTAAAAGATTGATACTTGAAACAATTTAAATGCTGTGCCATTAAATATGTTTTCTTGTTTCCTGGTGATTATCAGTATTTTACATAGATGTGCTAGCAAGTACCAAGAGATAGCTTTATTGGATACCAAGCACTTCGGAAAGGTTAGCTCCTCGTTTTATTTATCTATTTTTCTAGTTGTTTGTTTATGGTTTTTAACTCTGTCAACTTTAACCACAACCTTCAACTAAAATATTTTCAATTGAATTCCTTGAAAAGCAATTAACTGCTTTTTTCTTTAATAGGCTCTGATGATTGATAGGAAGATGTAGAATGCAGAGATGGATGAGTTCATTTACCACAAGTGCTTGATCCACCCAGCTCTTCTATGCCACTCCAGGCACGTACTACAACAAACCAGTATCTTTTGTTTGTATTTTCTGAACTTTACAAGTGGATCGGTGAAGAAGTTTAATTCACAGATTACATTTTTTAAGTCAGAAACGTGAACGGATTGTTGGTATTTGTCTTTTCAATTCAGCCCTAAAACAGTTTTTTTAATGGGAGGAGGTGAAGGATCTGCTGCCAGGGAAGTGCTCAAGCACGCTACTGTGGAGAGGCTTGTCATGTGTGACATGATAAAGTGAGGAAAGGAGAAGAAACCAGAAGCAAGAGGCAAAGAGAGATGGAGAGAACACTGCCTTGCATTATACGTGAACAGTGGGTTACATATTTCTACACGCAGGTGTGAGATGAACCTACAGAAGAATCAAGAACATACAGGACCTTCTAAAAGCTTCAAGAAGAGAGAGAAACGTACAAGGAGGACGGATCTACGTATATACATCATGCTCTACATGCCCCCTCAAGTGTGATGGAATGAAATGAAGATTAAGTTTGCCACACAGAATCATTGATGTGGATCTGGCGAAAGTGTCTTAGTGAACCCATCAGCTAGTTGGAAAGCCATTATGTTTGAGAAATCATTGGAAACGTTGGTTGATAAACTCTTGTATCGCCCTCGCTCCAAAGGCGCTACCTAACATAGCATCATCCCCTAATTATAATAATTTACAACAATTAAAATAACAAGGGAAAGACTATTACCTAGAGACAGTGTGTGACAAGTGGTTCTGAAACTTATGCACCAGTGATCGGACCGCACTCTAGTTATGCACCTGAAAACTAAACAGAGAAAACAAAACATGTGCGAGTGACATTTTAGTCACTTAGTATGCGCTTAACTATAGAAAACTACCAGAAAACTCTAATCTCTATTAGTTATAAAACCATTTTACAAACTTAGGAATCATCTTTCTAAATCATGCCATTTCAAATCATTTTCTTTATTCAAATCTCATGCATTTTCCAATACTTATGCATTTCGAGAAAATCATATTCTTGACCAGATCTAGCTCAAAACCACAAGGTTACACATGGCTCAAAACTCAACACACATTAGTTGGCAATAGGTTAAAACCTCGAGTCTCAACTCGCATTGGAGCTTGGCTAAAACCTTAAGTCAAAGCGTAGTCTGGTTCCACTTCAAAACTACATACTCATTCACATTCATTTTTAATATTGTCACCTTGATTAGAGGTGATCCAGCCACAAGCGGTTAGTGAGGTCGTAAACCCTATCCTACTGCAATGCCGTGATGAACTTCCTCGTACGGGAGGACACCACCCCGACTTATAAGCCTTAATATTTCATTTTTATTACATATGTATAGGGATACGTCTCTACACGACGTCCCTCGGTATTCGGTCACCTGGGTTTCCACCTCTAGGCTCAGCCAACACCATCTCATATGGGGTACTCTAGTCTCTTTCAACCGCCCCAAGCCTTGACAACTACGGTTGTATTTGATAACTGATTCCATTGGAATTTCATACTTCTACTAGATTGTCGATACTAAACCCACATGGCCTCAAACCACACAAAAATCTACTTTTCAAAACATGCGGTTTTCTTTGAAAACCACTTTCAAATTCTTTCGTTACAGGAAACTACATTCTTTCATAAATCATCCTCTTACTCACCGGGGGATTCCATTAAAATCTCATATGCCATAAATCATTTAAAATCATTCACATTTCATAAACACGGGACTCATGTCCAAAAACACTTCAAATCATTCATTTCTTTATCATGAAAATCATTCCTATGATCCAAAATCTCATTATGTGGATTACTTTTAAACACATGTCAAAGGCATATAAAAATCCATTCATAATCATCATTAATCAAAATCTAATCATTAAGGCTCTGGACTCTGGCTCGACATACTGAACCAAAACGGTAGACCAAATTTAAGTCAAAAACCTAGAATGGTCGACCGAATTTCGAAATGGTCGTTCGAAATTTCCTGACCCAATTGATCAAAATATTTCGATCGATCGAAACAGGGACTTGAGGCTCAACTGACAGAAAAATGGCATACTGAACCGAAATTGGTATACCGAATTCTGTTAAACACCCCAAGCCCTAGGCCGCTCATTCGCCGAAAAGGGAGCCGTCATGGACCCATCTCCGGTGAATCACAAATTTCACAAAATCCACCAAACGTAGAGCCATACGTCTAGTACCATTTGGGACAAATTTTATCAAAATCCATTAGCCATAGCTCTTAGAATAAAATCACAAACACAGAGAGCTCAAAAACGATCATTGCAGCACACATTCCATAAAACATCCAAAAATCTACCATAATTCACCAAAAATCACAAATATAGCGTAAATCACTCCTAGGCATGCATTCCTACTCATTCATACCAATTCCACATTTTTTTCATGATTTACTCCTAATTTATCCTGATTTCTACCATTTTACTCATAAAGCACATAACTGAGAGGGAGGAAGGTCGCATACGTCTTTGGCGGGCCACACACTCATCGACTAATCTCTCCCTTCCCTTTGGTATACTTCAGGCCTCCCGATCCTTCGATGAAGCTTTGACACCTCCTCCCCTCCTCTGGCCGTTTCTCTCTCAGGTTCCACTCCTCTAGTTTCTTTCTCTAGCTCGAGCTTCGGATGCCCCAAGCCATGGCCTCCACCTCCCTTTATCTTCTCCTCTCCCCTACCACCCTCGAATCCCATCGGCCACCAATAACTCTCCACCGCTGGCAAGGATGAGACAAGACGAGCGGTGTTGGCTCATGAGTCGGGGAAGGAAAAAGAAGAAGGAGAAGAAAGAAGGCACGTGAAATGGTCACTCTGCATGGTTTGACAGAAGCCAACCATGATTCCATGCACCCACACAAGAGCCACAATAGGCCAAAATGCCACTCAATTGGAAAAACAAAGCCAAGACAGTTACATGGAGAGAGAAACACACACATTGGGCCAGAAGCACTATGATTATCTATTAATAATCATTTACATAAATATCACAATTATTCATGGTTTATAATAATCTAGATAATCAAGTATAGATGTTACATCGTACCCCCTTAAAAGGAATTTTGTCCTTGAAATTCACTTCTAATAAAATAAGTGGGGGTATTTCATCTGAATGTCCATCTCACGCTCCCAAATAGCCTCCTTTGTGCCATGGTGTTATCACTGAACCAGTACCAATGGAATGATGTAGACACCCCGATTTTGAGGTGACCCAGGAATGAGTGTCCCTATGTTGCTTTGGATGCGATCAGCCCTTAAACCGAGCCCCAAACCCATTAGCCAGAGCCCAAATCAGACATTTTGACCAGGGCTGGCGCACCAAACTGGCGCACCAA
>JAMKQA010021242.1:0-29391 GCA_024699735.1 Posidonia australis | reverse complement strand
TGCAAATGCAACGGCCAAAATAACACATGTAGCCATTGGCTACAGTGTTTTAAAAGGCAACGGTCCATTGGACCGTTGCTTTGTTTATATATATATATTTTTTGTTACTGTTACGGGCCCAGTCCGTTACAGTTTTTTTTTTGTTTTTTTTTACGGGCCTGGTTGGCTCGGTCCGTTACATTTTTTTTTTGTTTTTTGTTTAGTTACTGTTACGGGTTCGGCCCGTTACAGTTTTTTTTGACGGACCGGGTTGGCCCGGTTTGTTACATTTTTTTTTGTGTTTTTTTTTAGTTACTGTTACAGGCCTCGTCCGTTACAGTTTTTTTTTTAAGTTTTTTTTGACGAGCCGGGTTGGCTCGGTCCGTTACATTTTTTTTTCTTTGTTTTTTACTATTTTTACGTTTTTTTTTTAAATTTCTTGGGTTACTGTTCCTGGGCCAACCCGGCCCGGCCTAGTGTTTTCCGTGGGCCAAATTGGGCCTACTATGAGGGCCTTGGCGGGCCTGCCCGTTCGGCCCGGCACGGCCCGCGGCCTGCGACGGGCCTGGCTCGGCCCGACCCACGTTAGATTTTTCCGGACCCAGGCTGGATCGAGCGAGTCTGGGTCGACCTGGCCCGATTTCCATGTCTAGCTAGCTCAGCTTAAATAGAAAATTAAGTCTTTGTAAATGTGCAACCAATCCAATCAGCCCATTTATGCTACCCAGCCTCCCATTGCAACTGTTTATTTGGATAACTTAAAAACAAGTTATCAAAATCTATAGTGTTGCAACAAGTTATGTATAATAGAGTTAATTGTTGTCATGCCTCTCTTTGAGTCCCACACTGTATCACATGCATATATATTCGACTGAAATAGATTGCTTTTGCACATCTTCACATTGATCTCATTTATCAAATAAAATAGTTGTATTGTGGATGAAAAATCAAGAAAAAAGAAATTGGAGCCAAGCATTTGAATTAACCTAGAATAGAATGGGACATTGTAAAATGTGAAAGCAAGCAAGTTTGATAAAGAATACTTGTTAAATATGATCCAATTGAATATCAAATCAAAGTTACCTTTTCTAGCATGTGTAGTAGATAGGTTTTAAATTGTCGAACGCCACAACCACTTGATGTAGAATCTAAATTGTGAGTTCTCTCAAATGCATGAAATCGACCAATTTTAGGGCATGTGCAGGAAACAAGAGTTACTAGTGGTGGAAAAGGCCATATCTACAATGAAATAGACAAAGAAAAAAAAATTGATATGAGAAAAGGGACGAAAGGAAAGAAATGGATGGCATTGATTGTCGCCACCCTCACCTAGAGGAAACAAGAGATAAGAGAAATAGGAGATGAGAAAAATAACTTTTTCTCCCTTTCACCGTTGTCGCTAGGAACACCTACAGGAAGTGTCATTGTCACTTTTGCTGTTGTTGCCCAGGTTGATTCCACTGCCACACAAGTCATCTAAGTTGATTCCACTGCTGCTCTTGTTGTCGACGTCATTGTTGTAGAAACAAGCGAAGGAGTCAAGGAAGAAGATTGTCGTCATTGCCTAAGATTTGTAGTGAAAGAGTTAGGGAAAAAGATGGAAAAAATTGATGGCGTAATAACATTTGTTGATATTAAAGTAAATGGTATGGATGTAAATATTAATGGCAATTAAAAGTAATTTATCATAAATATTACCGATAATAAAGTCATTTAACTTCTAGTAGAAGATTTCTCATATTAGTTTCTACAAAATCATAAATTTATACATGATTTCTCTAATCTAGAAGTTATGGCATCTGTAAATAGTGAGATAGTTAAATCCTATTTGTAACTACTTCTATGATTTTTCATGATTTGTCAGAAATTAACCACCTAAAAATTATCCAAAAGTGATTCCAATTGGAACCTTAATCAAACTAGAGACTGATTTGGTGAATCTTGGACTTAAGTGTAAGTCCGATTCCTGACTGCGGGATCCGACATCAATATTAAGTTCAACCGTTGGTGTTACAGTATCCAGATGTACTATTGTACTGCTAAACCGTCACTGAAAAAAAAATCCAACGGTGGACCATTGAACTCAAAATACCAAACTAAGAACAAGCACGTATCTTGAGGATCAAACTTGCACACACAGATATTTATGGCGCTCGGCCTCCGTGCACCCGCCCGAAACCACTTACGCCACTCCGCCTATCCTCACCTCCCCCACACAACAAGCGAATGCTCACCACAGTCAAACCAACCAACCTCGACCACTCCAAAATCCAAACCTCTGCTCACCAGAGCAGGGAGTGATGGTGACCAGCACCGTTTCGGGAGGGAAAAGGATAAGGGAACGGGTATCACACTACAACCGCTGCCGTGGAAGCTGGAGGAGCTCTGAGGAATCCGGAAATGGCAACAGCAGCCGCATCTTCTCGCTAGGGTTTTGGGAGGGGTTTCTCCTTCTTCTGATTCGAATATTCCTCCGGGAGAACTACAACGGCAGATAAAAATGGAGGTGGTGTTGTTCTCCTGCTATCATTATCCCTCCCGCCTCCCCTTGTCGTCCCTGCGCCTCCCCGCCTCGGCTCTCGACCTCATTGCCTTGCGTGCCAGGCTGGGGTTTGCCGCCTGCTCTGCCCACTCCAGTGCCAGGATTCTCAAGCACAACCGCAGGTCGCCGTACGGGCGGCCAGTCGCCGCCTACCGTGACGACGAGGAAGATGATGACGAAGAGGAAGGGTTGAGAGAGAAGGATGAAGATGAGGATTCTTCCGATGTAAGTGTTTGTTTGCTTTAGTATTTCTTGCACAAATTCAGGAGACATTGTGTGTGTGTTGTGTGTTTGCGGTTATATATGATTACCTGCTAGTGAGTGGTACCGGGGAGTTTCGTGCAAAGAGTTTTTATGTGAGCTATGATTTTGCCATGGAAGCACGACTCTGCAATGATTTCGGTGTGGCTTTTGTGTGTTACAAATAGATTTTAAAAAAATACACAAATTTTATATATTAAAATGTAATTTTTAAGATCTATTCATGTTATATTCATTGTAAATAAAATATATATACGAAAATGTACCTGAATCGATGTAGAAAGTGTTGCTCTTTTTTTCAGATGTGGTCTTCTAAATCATGACCTTAATATATAAAAAATCTATAATATTACATATTTCCAATTTAGTCCATCAACAAATAAAAAAATGTTCTAATGATCTTGACACATATTAATCTATGTCATTTAAGATATTAATTGACTTAAGCTAAAAAATCAAATAGATTATTATAATGAGTTTAATTAAAAAATAGCTTGTAATACTTTAATTAATTTTATATTGGTTCATATATATTACTGGATTTAACCTAATAATCTCTTACTTAAGTCATACATAAAATTAACAATTAAAGCATTAAAACTTTATGAGTAGTTCTAAATAATTATTTTAACATGGACATCTTACAATCCAATCTATGAATTGTACTAATATGGGATCAAAGAAGTTTTCATTATTTTAGATGTAATTCAACCCACAACGGTTACTAATGCTAATACAACCAATGACATAGATCAAGTGTGGATGTGTAGCATGGAATTTAGGCAAAGTGATCTAAATACATCTATATCCAATTGATCTAAACTTTAATGAGATTATCATAAATATCTAGAATGTAAATAACCTAAAACCTTATTAAAATTTCTATAATAATAGAGTTTCTAAATACAAACTTCCACTAAATCGATACATCATCAAATGGTACAATACCTATACGAGCAACATGCTCATGAAATACTATGAGTGGTATTCTTTTAGTAAGTGGATCCATAATCATGGAGCTTGTCTTAATATATTCTATAAACAATTAATGATTCTAGATTCTTTCTTTCACAACCAGTAACTTAATATTTACATACTTAAACTTTGATGAGTTCTTGTTGTTATTGGAACATAGTATCGTTGATTTATTGTCACAACATAACTTAAGCAGTCTTTCATTTCTATCTATAATCTATACACCTATGACGAAATTCTTTAGCCATATTTCCTGATTGGATGTCTCATAACATGTTATGTACTCAACTACTATAGTAAAAGAAGCTATAAGTGTTTGCTTAACACTTTTCCATGATATAACTCTTCCTGCTAATAAGTACACACAGTTTGAAGTGGATCTATAGTTATCTTGGCATTCAGTAAAATTGGAGTTAGAATACACAATAATCTCCAGTTGATCCAATTTTCTATACATAAGTGTGGAGTTTTTTATTCTTTGTAAATACCGCATGACTCGTTTAATAGCTTTCCAGTGATTCATACTTGGATTGCTTTTGTATCTACCTAACATACCAACAATGTATAGGAGATCGAAATGAGTACAAACTTGAACATACATAAAACTTCCAACTGCCAAAGTATGGAATCTTCTATATTTTCTTATGTTCAAAATCATTCTTAAAGTACTGTTTGAGACTAAACTTGTTTTCCTTAGTCGTAGAAGTATTTCTTGGTTTGCATCCACTTGTGTTATACCTATTAAAGACTTTTTCAATATAGTTTTTTTAAGATAATTCAAGAATATATTGAGAATGATCTCGAAGTATTTACATTCCTAATACAAAAGAAGCTTCGTTAAAATCTTTCATTTCAAATTTGTCTGAGAGAAATTTCTTTATCTCTGTAAGTAAGTCGATATCATTAATGGCAAAAAGTATATTATCAACATATAAAGATCAGCAAAATATATTTACTCCTATTGAACTTATGGTATATACAATTATCTATTAAATTCACCTCAAAACTAAACAAGATGGCAACTTAATGAAATTTGTGATATCATTGATGAGATACTTGCTTTAAATTATAAATGAACTTCTTAAGTTTGTAAATTATTTTCTTTATGTCATCTAATGCAAAGTGTTTTGGTTACATCATATAAATCGTCTCATCAATGTCATCATTGAGAAACATTGTTGTTATGTTCAATTGGTTAAGGTCAAAATGAACAACTAATGTCATAATAAGTTGAAAAGAGTCTTTTGATGAAATCGGAGAGAAAATGTCTTTATAGTCAATGACTTCTTTTTGAGTAAAATCCTTAGCGACAAGACGAACTTTATATCTTTCTACATTGCCTTGCAAATCTTTCTTGGTTTTAAATTTCTATTTGTAATCAATGGACTTCGTACCTTTGGAATAAGATCTCAAACATCATTATCTTTTATGGATTTAAATTCATTATTTATGGCATCTATCCACTTTTGAGGGTTGGAAGCATTAATTGTTAGATGAATATTGATTGGATCATTATCCTTTAAGTCACTATCAATTTGATGTTCTTAGAGAAATACAATATAATCATATGAAATCGTACTTTTTTTTCTCTTTAGTAGACCTAAGTGTCATTGGTTCTTGAAGAAGTGAGCTTATTCTTAATTGGAAAGAGGTTTAACAATGTCTTGTTTCGGATTTATGTCTTGAACAATATAAGGAATTAATTTATGATCATTGTCAAGAGCAACTGCAGACAGAGAAATAAATTCCTACTCTTATTTCCTTTTTAAACTCTACTTCCTTAGGAAATCTAGTATTACTTGTTTTAAAAATTGACCTACTAGTGAGATCATAAAACTTAAAACCTCTACACCTTTTAAAATGTCCAACAAAGTAAGCATCTAAAGGTTTTTGAATCTAGTTTCTTTTTATTAGGCTTGTAAAACTTAGTCTTAGTTGGACAATCTCACACATGAAGATGACTAATGTTGGGTTTCTTTTCAACCCATAATTTATAGTGGATTTTAGTCACTGTCTGAGTCACTACTCTATTTAAAATATAAACTGCAATATTTAGTGTCTCGTCCTAGAGAGATTCTGGTAAGGTAGAATGACTAATCATACTCCTTATCATGTCCTTAAATGTTCTATTACATCTCTCGACAGTATCATTCATAACTGGATAATCAGACATGGTGTATTAAGAAATAATATCACATTCTTCCAAGAACTTAACAAATAGATTAGGATGTTGTTAACTAGATCTGTCATATTTACCGTAATATTCACCATTACGGTTAAATCTAACGATTTTAAATCTTTTATTGCGTTGATTTTCAACTATAATCTTAAATTATTTGAACACATCCAAGGCCTGTGATTTTTCATGAATAAGATATAACGAGAATATAATCGTCTATGAACGTAATAAAGTATTATTGATCATTTCAAGATGTCGTAGAAAATTGTCTATAAATGTCCGTATGTGTTAGTTCTAAGACGTCTAAACATCTTTAACACTTAATCTTCTAATATTGGTTTATTTTTCTTTAATATATTCAATTCAAATTTGAAAATCTGAGTAAAGAGAAGGAAGAACTCTATCTGACACAAGTTTTTTTATCCATTATTTATAAATATGTCCTAAACATTTATGTTATAACATAGTGAAATCTTCACTTGATTTACGTTTTGTACCTCGAGATGTAGAATGTAAGGAATCATTATATGAAGTTGTTGTATCAAGCAAATATAAATTATTATTATTAATCAAAGAACCAGTACTAATAAGATTAGAATTCTGAAAAGAATTCAATTTTTCATTTCCATGAAAACAAGAATAACCAGATTTATTTAATACAGAAATAGAAATCAAATTCCGCTTAAAAGACAGTACAACATATGTCTCTTTTAAATCTAAATAATAACTAGTTCATAACAACAATTTAAAAAGACTAATAACTTCGCCTTTGACTTTATTGTTGTTATCCACAATGATGTGCTTTTGGCATCACTTGATGTTCGGTAACATAAGCAATCTTACATAAACACACTTATGTAAGTAATTGCATTAGAATCTATTCATTAAATATGTCGAGATACAAAAGTTATATTAACTTCAGAACAAATTAAAACAAAAAATGTATCTTTTTAACACACTGGCGTGATATTTGGTATATTCATTCTTCTTATGTCCAACTTTCTTGTAAAAATGATAGGTAAACTTAATTTACCTCTGTTATTTCTTAAGTGAAACAACTGCAGCTTCATTAAACTATAATTTCCTTTTACCTTTGTCCTTAGAGGTGGAAGTTAGATGAGTACTCTCTGTTTTATCTTACTTTAGTCTTTTTTTTTCTTGCACATAATGTGAAATGAGCTTATTAAGAGTCCATTTTTCTTTCCGACAGTTATAATTACTCTTGAATTAGTTGAATTGTTGAGGAAAAGAGATCAAAATTAAATACACGAACAAGCCTTTCGACAGTTTTAACTTAAGTGCTTTTAGTTTTGAAGTAATAGTAAACTTCTTAAAAATATACTCCCTTATATTTTCCTTTGTATTGTACCTCATAGAAACTAAGTTTGCCAATAACGTACTAGTTTTTGTCAATTCATTCTTAGTAAATTGTTTCTTAAGGTCATTGATAAACTCTTTGGCACTTGTCTCTTTGAATATAGTACTTGAAAAGTTTTTAGAATAGCGTGTCTAATAATCATCAGACTTAACCTATTGGAACATTCCTACTTTTCATAAGTTTTCTTATCCTCAATTGAATTGTCGGACATTAAAATAGAGGGTTGTTGTATCTTTATTGCTAAATATAGATCCGTGCACTTGAGAACAATCATAATATTCTCTTTCTAATATTTGAAGTTTATGCCATTAAGTATTGGAATTGAATTTATATTGGCACTAATTGAAGCATATGTATTAATTGAAGAAATTAATAATAATTAAAATCAAGAGAGTGGTTAGTCTAATGACAAACATATAAATATTTACTAAAAAGAGACAAATAAATTCAATTTATAGTGGATTAAGATATTATGATTGTTAATATCAAGTGCAACATCAATATTTAGCCTTTAAGCAGAAATGTCAACTAACAAGCGGTACTCTTCAATGTAGTAATTAAATACTGATAATTAGTTTTGTCAAGTAATAAGTCTTTCTTTAGGTCGATTAATTATCCACATGGCACAATCAAATAATTGTCACATATTTATTACCATTGGTGTGCTTGATATTTAGTCAAATAATAATTTTCCTTTGGGTTAATTATTATTCGTATGAATCTCAAATATACTAACATCTTTCTATTGTAAACAAACTAATCTAGGCAAGAAAGTTTATTTTGGTAGAACGTTGTTTTGATTAATTTATTCTTAAATACAAGACAATTTATTGTTAATCACCAATAATGAATTTATTTGATTCTAAATGTCATGATCTAACAATTCATTAACGAAATATGGTAACAAGGATTAAACAGTAAAATTTCAGAAAACTCAAGACTTAATAAAAACTATAAAGTTCTATTGGATTTTCCATTAAAACAAATGTCTAAATCCAATAAATAACATAAATAAAAGGATTGTTACGTAAATATTACAGAAAATGTTAATGGATGGATAAATGGATCCAAATCAGATTTGATTACCCAAAAAATCAGAAGCCCTAACAGACTTAAGAAACACGACGCTTGAAAAGAGACGATGGCAGGGCAACCATTGACAGTTAAATCGTCGTTGGAGGGGCCGCCTCTTAGGTGCCCAACCAGTATTTTGGCACCTCCTAGGCATCGGAACGGTCCGATTCAGTAGTGGCCAAAAAATGAGATCAGAATAAGAATATAAATTCATGATTTGATGCACGAAAAACATGATATCAGTGTCATCCATACATAAAACAACCAAAGAAAGCGAAAAACATTGATTTTCAACATGATTTGCCTCAAAAATACAATATTTCATGATAAAATGACATAATTTGTTCTAATACAACTTGGCAAAAATAGATCTCAAAAAATACACGAATTTTATATATTAAAACTCAATTTTTAATATTTGTTCATGTCATATTCATCATAAATAAAATATATGTGCGGAAGTGTATCTAAGTCTATGTAGAAATCTTTGCTCTTCTTTTTGGATCCGGTCTTTTAAATTACTAAGTTTTCCTTTTTTTACTCTTTCTCAAGATAAAGATGAGTGAGAAGAGAAGTCAAAAGCTTAGGATTTGAGGACTATGACCTTAATATATAGAAATCTATAATATTGCATATTTCCAATTTTGTCTATTAACAATATTGTAATAGTCTCTACACATATTAACTCACATCTTTTAAGATGTTAATTAACTCAACCTAAAAAATCAAATAAATTATTATAATCAGTTTAATCAAAAATAGTCTACAATACTTTAATTGATTTAACATTGATTTATATATATTATTGGATTTAACCCAATATCGTGTTGCCGTTGATGCCAAATTGTGGTTTGCTTTACGTTATCAACAAGCCCAAAAAGTATCTATGAGTTTTTGCATTTGAATTGTCTACTGGTTGGTTGAAAAAGTAGTTGGCTTTGCAATCAGAGACATGATACCCACTTGTTTGACATAGTTATGGTCACATCACGTTGTATTCCCCATCTCAAATTTGAATATTACAAAATAGCAACCGAAAAAATGGTTAATGCATACACAAGGAAGTCTACGAAGTTCTAGTAATATAGCTACTTAAGTTTTGTAGCATGTTTGGGTTAATTAGATGTAGTTGATGGTTGGGTTTTTTTTTTTACGTTGGTAGGAGAATGATTTCATTTCATTTGCATTTTGGAGTCAAAGGGACGTGCCTTTTATGTTTTGGTGGTTTATATTTTCAGGATGAAGACTTGGAACTGTTTGACAATGATCTGAAGTTTCTAAGCCATTATACAAGTTTTGATGGTTTAGGCTTTCGTCGAAAGTCTTTGAGCCATTATACAAGAGGTAGCACAAAAGAAATGGTACATTTAGAAAACAAGGTTTAAAAGTTCTCTTTTAATGTTAATATATCTAATGCAGGCAGCGAAGGATTACAAAGGAAAGATACAGGAGAAAGATCTTCAAAAATTACAGGTAGCCTAAAACATCCACACAGCTCACATACAAAGCATGACAAGAGCACACAGAAAAGAAATTCTGCAGAAACCTATTTTACTAGAAATAAGTTAAATGAAACGAGTCCAGTAGATGAAGATGAAAGAGGGAAGGTAATTTTATATAAATAGTTTGGCTTTTTGAGCTCGTGCTTATTCACAACATTTTGTAATACATTACTAATTGTATCAAGACATGAATAAATTGTCAGGTGAAAATGGGTAAAATTACAGAAAACAGGCTTCAGAAACTAAGAGAAGAAATAGATCTTGATGAAAAGTGGATTCCTCTCATTGAGTACCTGAGTACATTTGGACTTAAGGAGTCTGACTTTGTTTCAATCTATGAAAGGCATATGCCTTGTCTTCAAATAAATGTGGCATCTGCACAGGAGAGGCTGGAATTCTTGCTTAGAATTGGTGTAAAAACCAGAGATATCAGGAAAATACTCATCAGGCAGCCACAAATTTTAGAATACACTGTGGAAAACAACCTCAAGCCACATGTAGTTTTTTTGACAGGTTTAGGGATCCCAGATTCAAGGATAGGACAAGTAATAACTGCCACTCCATCTTTGTTTTCGTACAGTATTGAGCTTTCTTTGAAGCCCACCGTCAGGTACTTGGTGGAAGAAGTTGGCATTAAAGGAAGTTGTGTCAGCAAAGTTGTTCAATTGAGCCCCCAGATCTTAGTTCAGCGAATTGACAACTCTTGGAATTCCCGGCTTTACTTTCTTTCAAAGGAGCTGAGAGCACCTAGAAATAGCATTGTTAAGATGGTCACAAAGCACCCACAGCTCCTTCACTACAGCATTGAGGATGGCATACTACCCAGAATTAATTTTCTTAGAAGCATTGGAATGCAAAACTCAGACATCTTGAAGGTCTTGACCAGTCTGACACAGGTGATAATTTTGCTATTTTCATTTTCTTGTCTTCCCTTTTTGTCTTCTACTGAATGATGAAGCCATCTGTTTCATCCAGGTGTTATCCTTGTCGTTGGAGGGTAACCTGAAGCCAAAGTATCTATATCTGGTAAATGAACTCCACAATGAGGTGCAGTCTTTGACCAAGTATCCTATGTACTTGAGTTTGTCTCTTGAGCAGAGAATACGACCCCGTCACCAGTTCTTAGTTTCCCTAAAGAAAGCACCAAGGGGACCATTTCCTCTCAGTTCGTTGGTTCCTACTGATGAGAATTTTTGTCAGCAGTGGGCGGGAACTAGTTTAGAAAATTATTTGGCATTTAGACAGAGTTTACTCCTCACCAATTTTGCAAAGAAATATGAGAAAAGATAATGACTGTTGTTGTTTGCACTAGGCCTGGCTTTTTGTCCTGTTACTTGAATGAGATTGAGAGCCTAACATCGTTTTTAACCAATGTGGACCTAAACCCAGAGTTGGGTGGGAAGAGTCTGAGGTCAATGCTCGGTATAAGGTTGGATTAGGGAGTGCTTAAATAAGTCTTTTAGGATTATCGCTGTACCCTCCGATCAAAGTGCTCATCCTGCCAATTTAGAAAGTGGAAACTGTATTTTGATGATTAAGTTCAAGCTTTTTAGGTAATTTCAGTGAAAACTTAGATTTCCTTGTTGCTAATCATGTTGTTGTCTTGTTAAGAGAGCTCATTATTGCATTTTGTTTGAAATTGTGCAGACATTTGCCTACTTTATAAGAAAAATAGTCAGTTTTGCCCGCCAGTGGGCTGCCTGTGGTAGTAGCACATTTGACTTGCCAACTGAATCTGCTGAGGTTAGCTCTGTCTGATTATCATATGGTAGGGTTAAATTTTTTTTGCTCTCTTGCATGTTGGTATGACACTTGATCGCATTTGCTTCATGTGTGAGTTTTCGTGTAATTTTAATTTATTTATTTTGTGAAGGGCTTTGATGTTATTTTACTTAATTGGTATGTTGCAGATTACTCAACTAGTCTAGAAAGCCTCGAGTATGTAACAGCTTTGCTGGTGACAATTGAGGTTTGGTTTGTATATTTTAAATACGTCTTAGTTTTAGCTTTTACAACACTTAGTTGTGGGCCTTTCATTTCTAATGGGGAAGGGTGATCGGTTTGAAAAGGTTTCATAGTTAATTCCCTTTATACTAACTTGTGTATTCAATGTTGTGATAGGATTTGTAAATCTGGGTTATATGCCATCTCGATCTAACAAATACTGTGCCACCATGGCCACGCAGTGTGGGAGTTTTGCTTTCTGCTACGGGCATGATTAGATGAGAGGCTGTGGTAGTCTTTTTTTTTTTTTTTGTTAATGGTTTAAGAGTTTGTTATTTCAATGGCAAAAAAAGTCAAGTAAGAACATTGTCATGATCAAATATTACAGAACCTCAGGCCTTAGAGTCTTCTTAAAATGTATCAAAATTGGGAACCAAATTAGAAGTACAAATCAGTAATTAACAATAGAGATAGTTCTTAAACATATAGGATAATATCACGTTTCAGGATTTTCCAAATTGTTCTGAGAATCTTCCTTAGATGGAATTCTTGAGGATGAAGGAAAAAAGGGGGAATGGAAGACTCCACCATCTGTGAAGCCATGTCGGATGTATATTGTAGCATTTCATCATTCTCAAAACCTAAAACAAGTGTTTCTACCTAAAAATGCATTAGTGAAATAATATTTTGTATGACCAAAGAGTATGATCTAACTGAATTACGAAAAATCTTATTGTTCTTTTCTTTCCAAATCAATCAGAGAATGATTTGAAGTAACAAGGTCTAATCAGAAGATGATAAATCAAATTTTAGATGGAGAGAAAACAGAAACAGATCAGCAACTCGAAGAAAACCAGGATAAAGATCAGAAGTCATAAAAAATCGTTAGATACCCTTAGAAAAAATACAGTTTAAAAACAGATGATTATTACTCACAGTATGAGTAGAGCAAAAGATGCACAATGAAGACCCAGACGAGCCTCTCTTGAGTAGATTTTCCTTTGTTAAATTCTTATTCTTAATAACTAACTAGGAGAAAAGCTTAACTTTCAAAGGTGTATTATTTTTCCACAAATAGTTATAAAAGGGATTGCGCAGACCTCCATCATTAAATAAATTGTATGCAGTCTTCACAGAAAAAATACAAATCTTGGATGGTAATCAATTGAAGATGCCTTCACTGGAACTCAAATTTAGGGATTGCATAATGTTATCAAAGCATTCTAGTTGAGATTGAAGTGTTATAGGGTCAGATAGACAATCTGTTAAAGTCTGATGAAAACAAATCCATAGTTGCTCTAACAGAAGTCTTCTTAAATCTGGCTATACTGTATAATTCAGGTAAGATGGTTTTTAAAGGGATATCATTCCACCACTTTTGATTCCAGAATATTGTGTTAATACCATTACAAACATTAACAGTAGTAAAACAATTAAAGAAATTAAAACCTTGTTTGATGCAGCTCCACAGATGGGAACAGATAGGAGCAGAGGAGTTCAGAATAGCTCTAGGTCCCCTGTACAGGTATCTAGTCCTTAATAGTGTTTTCCAAACAGGACAGTGTTGACTGGAAAAGAATTGCCATATCAGCTTGGTTTTTAAAGCTGCACTGAAGTTTCTTAAGTTGATTATTCTCCAACCATTTTGTTGTTTTGATCTGTAAATATTAGACCACTTAATTAAGTGCATCCCTTTTTGATTTGGGGATAAGGAATTCCACAAAAATTTGCTTCTTAGGGTATCAATCCTTTTCTCAATCTTTAGAGGCATATGTAGGATAGACATGTAACATGTGGGAATTGCTGATAAGACAGCATTAATCAAGACCAACTTGCCCTCTAAAGACAAGTGCCTGGCCTTCCAAGAGGATAGTTTCTTAGAAATTTTTTCTATCACAGGTGTCCAACTGCTAACAGTGGTTCTTTTAAAGTGTAGAGGTAGTCTAAGGTACATGAGTGGGAAGTCAGCCTTAACACACCCCATAATGTCACATGAGGATAATAAAGAAGTCTAAGTAACACCCACACCAGTAAGAGAAGACTTATGAAAATTGTTTTTTAACCCAGAACAAGTCTGAAAACAACATAAAATTCTTTTAATATTAATCATATTCTCAATACAGTCTGGCAAGAATAAAAGAGTATCATCTGCATATTGTAGATTGACCAGGGATGGACCTTCATGAGGGAAATTAATCCTAGAAATTAAATTGCTTCTCTTAGCTGCCTGCAGCATAGAGTTCAACACATTTGTGGTTATGATAAATAGTAAAGGAGATAAGAGATCATCCTGTCTTAACCCATTGGATGCCCCAAAGAAACCTTTAGGTGTGTCATTGATTAAAACAGAGAACTTAGCAGAAGATATACACATTCGGATCCAAGAGATCCATTTATCCCCAAAACCCATTCTAGAAAGTGAATCTAACAAAAAATGCCAATTGATATTGTCAAATGCTTTTTCAAAGTCTATTTTAAGAATATAGCCCTTGATATTAGAAGACCTCATAAAGTGTAAGGTTTCTTGCGCTACTAGGAAACAGTCCCCAATAGATCTTCCAGCCAAAAAGGCACTCTGAGAAGCATCAATGGTTGTGTTCAGCATTGGCGACAGCCTAGAAGTCAGAGTTTTAGTAATGATTTTGTACAAACTATTAATCAAACTAATAGGCCTAAAATCTTGAATCCTAATGGCTCCCTGTTTCTTAGGAATACGTGCAATGAAGGTCTGATTAATTGTAGAAAGAAAATCAGGATCATTGGAAGAATGGAAGGACCGGAAGAGCTTAACTAATTCAGTTTTCATTAAATCCCAGTAATGCTGAAAAAAGATCAGAGGGAAGTCATCAGGGCCTGGGGATTTGTCCCCAGCTAAATGGAACACACTGGATCTAATCTCTTCTTCCTCAAAAGAGATCTCTAACTGTTCAGGGGAAGATATTTTAACTGGGATAATGGCATCCCAATTAAAGGACATATGTATACTGCAGTCCTTATTAAAAAGCTTAGTAAAATGATTCTCAATTTCTCTGCAGATCTCCATTTGAGATGTAGTTATGGAGTTATTGATGAGAAGAGAAGAAATGTCATTAGCCCTTCTATGGCATTTTACCATATTGTGGAAAAAGAAAGTGTTAAAATCCCCTTCCTTCAACCATTGAATTCTAGATTTTTGTCTCCAATACACCTCCTGTTCTTTAAGAAGGTCAAGATGTTCTAGCCTCATGGTTTTTTTCTCCACCCAGTTAATATTGACAGATTGTTCAACTTGCACATCCAAGTCCTGAATTTGGGATTCAATAAATCTAAGTCTTTTAACTCTATTTGCTTTAATAGGAGCTATCCATTTCTTGAGTAGGGCTTTTAGATTTTTCAATTTAAAGCTGAACTCAGATACAGGAGAGGATTGAGAAAGAGGATAACCATTCTGCCACCAGTAGTCCTTAATTAATTGTTCAAATCCTTCTAAACAAAACCCAGATTTATAAAATCTGAAGGGATTAGGAGCCATGGTATTAACTATGATTGGTATATGATCCGACACAATTCTGACTTTACCAGAATAGAAAGCATCAGGGAATTTCCCAGACTAGTCTGGGGAGACTAAAAAACGATCAAGCTTTACTAATGTGGGATGGTCATGAAAATTTGACTAAGTGAAGGAGAAATTATTTAGAGAAAAGTCAATCAGGGAATGTTGATCAATGAAATCATTAAATCTATCCATGTGGGAAGTTCTATTAGTAAGGAGGGAATGCGCACTAGGGAACTTAATCACATTAAAATCTCCTCCCAGAATCCAGTGATTGTTAACAAGTGTATTAATATAATGTAAGTCTTCAATAAATAAGGGTTTCAGGTTATGATCACAAGGACCATATACCCCAGTGAGCCACCAATCCAAATTATCACCTAGATTTTTAATGTTTATTGAGAGACAATAATTGGAGGTGATGCATCTGATTTCCTTTAATATCTTGCTATCCCAGCCAATTAGGATGCCCCCTGATGCTCCTGTAGAGGGCACCAAAGACCAATAATTTATTTTTTTACCTCCTATAAGCCTAAGAGATCCTTCAGTAAACTCTTCCTTCTTAGTTTCACTGACAATGATAACATCACATTTGTTAGATATAATAAATTCTTTTGACTCTCTCCTCTTATGACCTGAACCCAAACCTCTAATGTTCCAGGCTGCTATAATCATAAAAAGTTAATAGAAGAAACAGAGGACACAAAAGGATCTTCCAAATTAATGTACTCTTTGCCCTGATCCTGCCTAACTTGATTAAAGAAGGATATTGACTCATTTTTAGAAGCCAATGAGATACCAATATTCTCACAGAATGATTGGAAATGATCATAAGAGTCCTAAAGTAACAGGTCCACTTGGTTAACCTCAGAATTAACCGGGGAAACCTTATTGGAAGAAGATAAATCATGGGCACTGTTGGAAGCAGAGTTATAATTAAAATCATTATCATAATTTACAAATGATTGATGAACATTACCTGGTGCATGTACAGGCGTAGGAGGCCGCGAAGATGGCTTCTCAGAGGTAGAGGTACCCAGATCATCTTGCTCCAGACAATCATAGATTGCCATTACTTTTTTGAATTTTACCAGAGAGAGGTTTCTGGCTCTAATCTCAGTTTCCACCAAGGTGGAAGCAACATTGGGATCAGATGAATTTGATCTTTGAGGGGGAGGGGTACCTACCAGTGAGGAAGGAGTTGATATTGTTGACCCATAAGTTGAAGGGGTGGATAGTATTCTAGCTGTGTTATGAACAGAAGACATAAGAGGTGCAGTGGAAGTAGATCTCGTCCGGATATTCTTCCCAGATTTGGGGTTCTTCCCACTATTGTTACCTCGCCAACCTTTACTATTTTTAAATGGTTTCCTTATTGGTTGCAAGTTCCTAGATGAGGAAGGCTGAGATGTTTGCTTAGGCCATGTAGGAAAGGTATTCTGTGTGGGGGGGGGGAAGAGGAGTAGATGTCCCAACTATGCCTGAATTTAATCGGGTAAACAATTTTCCCATAGGCAAAGAGCTTAACATCAGTGATCTCCTTGTCAGGGAGAATCCTGATCCTAATCCTAGCAAAACCCAAGGATTTTACTCTGTCCATCGATAGATCAACTTCCAACAAAACAGAAAAGTCTGAAAGCATTCTGTGGAAAATCTCTATGCACCATAAATGGTGAGAGATCCCTTCCATCCGGATCCAGATCCCCTCCTCCTTCAGGGAGAGAACCGCATTAGAGCTAGGCGTCCAGTGGATAAAAGAAGCAGAGAGAGATTGGAGGGAGAATCCAAAACGACTAAGGGTTTCGTTTTTGATTTTAACAGAAGGGAACTTCAGTAAAAACTTATCTGGAGAAAAGTCACTTATCTCTACCTTAACTTGTTGAGGCCAGTTATTTAATATATGCTGAGAGAGAGTGTCTTTAGTTAGGAGGGAAGAGTGATCAGTAACAACGGCACAGTAGGAATAGTGTACCATGAGATTACAGGTAGCATCGGACAGGGGTATTACAATGGGGTTTTGTGGGGAAAAACCAGCCATGGGAGGCAGATGTAGACTGTGATCCTGAAAGAAATCACAAATCGCCACTGAATGAGTAGAGGCCTTACATCTATAACAAGAATCATAGAATTTACATTTATTCTTAAAATGACCACGCAATCCACATTTAAAACAGTGGTCGTTATCACGACAGAAGCGTACCAGGAGAGAGAAGGCCTTTCTCTTCTTCTCCACCAACGTCCACTCTGGGGAAATAGACTCAGAGGCCACAGAACTTCCAAATGAACTCTCAAAAGAGGAAGAAGAATGTAAAGCGGCAAAACGCGAGCCACCACAGTGTTTTCCAACCTCGACAGAAATATGGTCAGAGGAAATCTCTGTCGCAGAGATTTCTGACACTCGAAGCGGCGAAGAAATAAATTTTCCTAGGGAAGAGGAGAAATTTACGCTCGCAGGCGGCGAGGCCACCTCAACATTAAAACCAGAAAAGACAGGAGGAGAGCATGTTACAGGTAAGGCAGGCACGTCGTCTGACGCGCAAAGAGATGGAGACCCTACCAAATCAGCGGGAAAAGTTAAATCAGAATGATAATCATGATTAGAAGAAGTATTACAATTAAATCCCTGAACGTTACGTCGATTTAAGTTAATAACCTCATTTAAATTAGGGGGAAGGTACCGTGAATAGCCCCACACAGAACTCAAGACAGCAGGGCAGGTTGACAAGTCAGAGGAACCTGACTTATCAGTCACGCAACCACATAGGCGAGAAGATTTGCTCCGACGTCCCATCGGAGGTAGAATGTTCGTCGGAACTGGAGAGAAAAAAAGGGGGTCTAAACTAACAGAGGAAGGGGGATCTGATCGGATGACGCCAGGGGAGCGAGAAGCATCCCCAGAATCAGATCGAGGTGCTGAAGGCAAATAATCTATAGCAGAAAAAATAGATATTCCAACAGCAGAAGAAATATACTCGTAAATCACCAAACCGTAAGCAGCGATAAAAATCGAACATAAAGAACAAGAAACCAGCATGTTCAATCAGATTGGCGATAAAAACTTACTAAAGCATAAACAATCCACAATAGTATCCATAGTATGTCCAGAATAAAATCTCAGATAAGTAATAGATCCATATTTAATAGTTAAGAGGCCAGATCTGGACGATCGGAGGTCGTCTAAGATGGATCTAATCCTAAGAGAGCAGGGAAGAGGAGGGGGAGATTTTCTCAGATGACTGGGGTCAGATCCCAGATCTGAGGAGAAAGATAGGTCTTTCCTCTTCCAACGCCCCTGATCAGAAGCCATCGGACCAGAAGAAGGTCTAGATTTTACCAGACGTCGGCGTGCCTTAGCAGGCAACAAGATCGAAGAGGGTTCTTTCTCCACAAGACTAGCTTTAAACGTCGCCCAGTCGAACTCGATGGCTTTCCTGAGCAGCTCGCGCGAGCGAAGGTTATGTGGAAGGCTGTTGGATGAACGACAGCCGCAGGGTTTGCGACGGCCATTCACCATGTTTTCTATTAGTCTGCAGCGTTGATAATGTTCCTCGTTAGTGTTGTGGTAGTCTTTTTTGTGGACTAGTCTCGACACTAGTCTTGAACTTGAACGAAAAATTGAGTGAGGAATGGCCACGCAATTGTTTCTGTAAAACTGGACATAAAGCAAAACTGGACATTCAATTGTTTCTGTAAAATTTGGAAGTCAATATTTACTGTTTAATTTGTAGTAAATGATGTTAGAATTATTCGTTTGGTATTCCTGTTTCCAACCTCACTGTCTTGACACTTTTCTGTGAAACTGGAGACATACAGTGGATCCTGAACCCTTTGATTGGTTTCGGGCTTATACTAGATGGATGGTACGAGACTTTTAAAACGGATGCACGTCTGTCTATATGATCAGGTGATGGATGTCACTGAGAGAGAAAGAGGCCCTGTGTGGACGGAGTGGTTTTACAGATCTCCAATTGTCCAAGTTAATGAAAAGAAGGGCCCTCTGGAAATATCGGGCACGTCACCGAACCCTATCCATATGGATATGGTGATCCTGTACAATCGTGTTACGGCAAGGCAGTCCAGCCAATTTGGTCTGATGTTTATCCAAATGGTAGGCAAGAAGAAAGAGATTCATGAAAATCATGACAACCTCATCACGGAGGAAATGCCAATTTAAAATCGTCCAGAGGTGGACAGATGATGGCCGCCAGAGGCTATCAGCTATCAATTGAAAGGGTCAACTATCTCAAACAATATAAAATCAAATGAAAAGTTACATACGAGATTGATATTATCATTACCTACGAATGTATCATGAGAAGTATACGCACAAGCGCAATCTAAAGCATTGCCAGATAATTTCAATTGACAAACCCCTCACGATAAAAGAACTTATACAAGCTTACTCTGGCGTAGCGGGTGCTGGGTTTCTGTTAAAAGTCAAGGTCGGTTAAAAAAAAAAAGGTTTAAACGAATTGACACGTTGACGGTGTTAACTTCTTGTCTTGCGATAGAAATGGAGGAACCCCACCTAATTAACGTAAAAATTGAACGTAATTGCATTGAAAACCAAACATCAGAAGTAATATCAACATTCAAGGTCTGGTCTCAGGTTCCCTGTATCAATACTACGAGCTTGAATCGAATAGTTGCACAAAACGTTACTGTATACGTTGAAAAAGTGAGTTGTGTCAACAAGTGAGACACTCGTATGTAACATGTACAATCAGAATTTCAAGCGACGATATTTTTCTACATACGGCTGACTATCACATGAAAACAAACCAAACACAATCTTAGATAACCAACAAGAAATCGTTCTGGGAGTAATACAGTCAGTAAATTTAAATACAAACAAAGTTCAAACTGGAAACCACTATTTCTCCTCTAACATCTCTTGGAAAGAAAATCATAATTTCAATTCCATACTTAGTTACAGAAGTCAGTAGTTCACCTTTCTATAAATCACTATTTTGATTATAAAACAAGAATAAACTTTATTTGCTCCCAAACCTGACTTAGAGGACCCACTACAACTGATTCTGTATAGGATGTATATCTCTATTGATTGGTTACCTTCAACAATAAGAATATTGCATGATTCCAGATTTTTTTTTCTCTTTACCCTTCTTTGTTTGCTGTGATGTTGTTCGCTACCTATATATTTCAAAGGGGAACGGCTTCTGTTTGCAAGAAATTGTGTAATCTTTGTACATGCAATCCTGTATAGTCTTTCTCCCTACAGCGGGTGTTGTATTTCAGTTGAGGGCAGTCCAAGAGAAGGAAAACTTGAACAAGTAAATAGAGAACCAACCAACCTCTATACATTCTGATTCTACTTTCTTTTCTAATTTCCATTTTTATATACGTGTGACTGTGTCAGTTCCTACCGGAGGTGAAGCAAATGAGCTGTCTGGTAGGCCAATTGAGTTGCTGCAAGGGAAAACAAGCCGTAACGGAATCAGAATGTACCCAAAATAGAACTGATGGTCAAACAAGGAAAAGTCTGCCAAATCACTCATAATTAAACAATCTCAAATACCACTGCACATTATCCCTGTATAACTGAGTTTCTGAAAGATATGATATCTCAATTCAGTGTATTGCTTCAAATATTCGTTATAAAAGAGTGTTACTCAAGTCGTTTAGGTGATAGTCAGATGTAGAATCATCAAAGAGTCCTAAATTTTGTTGAGAATGTAGTAAAAGAATCAATTTGGAGTATTGCTTCAAATTTTCGTTATAAAAGAGTATTAATCAAGTTGTTGAGGTGATAGTAAGATGTAGAATCAAGTTGCTTCTAAAAAATCAGTCTCTGAATTTCAAGTATCTGCCAACTCCTAAATTTTGTTGAGCATGTAGTAAAAGAAAGAAGCTATCATGTACTTCTAAGTTAAATTTGAATGCCCACCTTTCTTGGCCACCACAATATTTCCTTGCATGGTCAACTTTTTCCTCGCCCGTGGATCCATTATTTAGAGCATCAAACTGACAGCGAGAGTGATCTGCTGAGATCATAATTATACAGTATGTCATAGAATATCAAGTTGAGAAAGCAAACAAAAAAAAAAGGCTAAAAATAATTTCAGGATATTTTGCAAGAAAGATTTCATCTGACCATCAGGGCATCTCATTTTTAATACAGAAAAACCAAAGAAAGATTTCTGACTTGGGCCACTAGGTGCTATCGGCAATGCAGATAATCGCTGTCTCTGAATTTCAAGTATCTGCTGATGCTCTTCAAGCAGCTGAGTTCTGAGTGATTCTGTATCATCACAAACTCTTTAGGTGGATGACATCTAAAACAACTAAAAGTAAAAGCTAACAGTGGGTCCCTTTTGGTAATTTGCAATTCTTTCCAAAAGCAGCATCAACATCTCACCTAAGTGGAGTCCAGGATCACTTTCGATATGTTGAGAAGGATGAATCAATTGGCTTTCTAACTTATCACTATATTTTCTGCATACATGAAACATTTCATGATCACTCCATAGTTGCAAAATATATGTACTAACACCTATAGGGTTAGAGCAGCTCCATATAGAAGAGCATGCCCCACCCATAAGTAAACATTTCGTAGTACCCTCATTAGACTGTACATCCTGACGAATTTATCAATTCATCTTCTTTTTTTCCCAGGGAAAATGGAAAAATGGAGCAAGCAAAATGTAACTTACCATGAGTATCCATATTTCTTTAACCAATTGCAACAATATCCACAAACAATAGTGAGGCTATGATTTAGATAGACACCATTAAGAAAAATCATGTGCAAGAAGTGAATATATCAAACATTGATTCAGCCTTTTATTGAAATGGAAACAAACCACGGTGAATTGGCTGACACTCAAATCACATCTCCCAAGCCACCGATCAACTATTACCAATCCATGACCATGAAATCAAAATGTTTGGATATGGCAAACAAAACAAAACAGATGTAATTATAACTCGGACTCACAGGATTAAAATTCATAATCATACATGAAGATCAAATTTATAGCAAATAAATATTTTTTGGTAACATGACACAAACACATGCATTCAATAGTTATTCCCATCTGAGATTTACAACTGCTGATGAACCCACCGGGCAATAGGTTAGAAGTAAATCCTAGCCCGGAGTTCTGATCCAAAACAGCAGACTAGGAAATGGATTTTTTAAGAAGCTAACAAGGTTCTAGGGATAAAAGACTTCAAAGAGAGGATTGACAAAGCCAACTCCAAACGGGTCAATTCAGAACTCTTCAAGCTCAAAATGTAACTACAATGGGGTCTTATTGTTAAAAAGGTTCAATAGGTGATTTGTAGCAAGCTTTCAATTGCCTAGAAAAAAATAATCTTCAATGATCAAGCTACTAAGCACATCCAATAACCAGTGTGCCAGATCCAAAGCATCCAACATCAGATCATAGAAGCTTGCATGCTCCTCCATGTATTGAAATCCATCTACTCTATGAATAATCAGTTGCTATGGTCACGAATCATAAAACTTCGATTTAAAAAAGCACAAGAGCTTTATATAATGTGGATCAGAAGGTAAGATCCTATTACTAGAAATATAAAACAAAAGGAGAACGAAATTGATAACCATGGGGCTATGCAAATGAACACTTAGTTTCAACATCGCAAAATGGGTAACAAGCAGCAAGAAACTGCATAAAAAAATTACTATGCATTGAGCAGTAATGTCAATATATTGAAAACCTGGAAAACCAACAAAGTACAAAAAAAAGAAGAAACAGCAAAAACAAAAAGAGTCTATCAAGATGATAGGACTCAAAACAAAAGGCTAACATGGAACACAAAGAAAACCAAAAAGACAACAACAGATGAACCCCAGTACAGTAATAAACACAAACCCCCAGAACAGCAGTAAGCAAACATAGAGAAAAGTTAATTGGCATTTTTGTCGAATCTAATTTTATAAGAAAACATAGAACAAGTACAAGGCTCATTTTAGTATTTTACCTTTCTGAACCACGTAATTTTTCCCGATAAGGCTTAACAAGTACTCGAGCCCCACAAACATAATGGGGATTTCCCTTCATCAAAATCACTTTTACTGTCTCTGGATAGACAAAAGTTACAAATGCAAACATGCGTTTCAGCTGAGCAGGAATCCTCACAGCCCGTACTGGTCCATAATGCCTGATACAGTGAGAAGGAAATTGGGTTTAGTTGTTAACCAAGTAAAAAGACCATGGATACTTATAGTTACCAAATAACATACTAAATAAAAACTAATTACTTGAAATAGTTTGATACGTCATCCTCAGTGAATGTACTATCAGCTGGGAACGTTAGATAGATCTGATGAGATCCGAAAACAATATTTCCTGGATCACTTCTCTCATTCTTGTACTCTAGATGTGCTGGTGCATCTTCTGCTAAAATGACCGAATGCTGCCCATGAGGCCTGCAATTTAAAATCAGAATATCCTCTGGTTTGTTGTTTCTGAAATACCAAGTTAGTATAACGTTGGATGTAAAACTTACCTATCTATTAATCGGATACTACTGCTCAACCGAGCTAGCAATTTTGTCAAGCTGTACCCAGCTTTTCCATGCCTTTGGCTCTCAGTCAGGTAGCCATCTCCCTGTAGAACTTTCCCATACTTCTCATAATACACATTTGGCAGCATGGCAATAGAAATTGGTTGCCCTCCCCTTGACTTCAAAAGCTCTTTGAGCTCTCCTTCTAGTTTATCAAGAGAACCGGGTGAGAACATGTGATCTTCATTAGCCAGTTCGCTTGAATTTGGACTAAACAATTGAGGGAAACTATCTAGGACAGATTGACCATGGTCGTATCTACAGTTTGTGCCATGCTTACAGTAACCCTTGTAAAAGTAATGGCAAGCCTTAACTGGAAATTCCTGGAGGGTCGACGTTCTCCAGGTTCTAGAGCTCAGATCTCCACCCAATGAAGACTCCTGATAGTGGTTTCTTGGAAAGTTAAATCCCACAAGATTTCCAGGGTACAGGTGCTCCTCTGGGTTTACAACTGATTCATGGTTGTGCAGCTGATAGTTCCTGATGATTGAATCAGTATATGACGGGGATACATATTCTATGTTGTGAATTTCTGATTGCTTTCCATAGGCTAACTGAGGGTTCCAGTAAGGAGGCGGAATATGAAGTGCACTAGGAGAAGACACCCGGCAAGATATGTCAGGAGGATAGGATGTCAATTTCATGGGAAAATCAGGAATATGTTGAACCGGAGCTGAAACTACTGGTTTAGGTGATGAACTTATTGCAGAAAGATTAGACTTGGCCTCGTTTATTAAGGAATGGATTGCATTGTCAGGTCCAAATGCAAAGCGAATCATCTCACGATCACCATATTCCTTAAGTAGAAGATAACCAATTATCTTGGAAACAAGTTCTGGCTCAATCTTTTGGATTCTGTCAAAAACAATCTTTGTAAATTCCGAGATATCCATTGCATAACTACCTGTACTCGCAACTCTGCGTAATCAGGAATAATTTGGTGAAGACATGGAAGAAAAGCGGACTAACAAAAGTTCAACCAAATGAAATTACTATGTATAGAATCCATGTTCATTTACATCCACAAAGAAAGCTTGGAAAATATAAAGGGAAATCTTATGGTATCATTCCAGATGGCAAGAACAGCATTCAAGCAAATAGAAGTGATGGCAGTACTGAGAAAAATCGTCTCTACCACTTTGTTCCAAAGAGTAGATCCAAAACAAAATATATAAATAACATGTAGAACAAAAATTTGAACCAAGAAGCTCTAACTTAAGAGAAGGAAAAACATAAAAACGAACAAAAGCGGGGTACCTCTGTCTAACTCTTGAATCCATGTCTCGATAAGCAACAGTTCATATGTCTATATACATGAGTTTGTTTCTAGCTTTTTACAGCTCAAACAGCAAGAAAACATGCTTCGGGCAGTGCAAACGACGAATTGCACAGCCTAAAATTATAACAGACAGTTTTTCCCCAAAAATGGAAAGCAGGAAACAGCTTTTGGAATGAAAATAAAACAAATTAAATTACTAGAATCCAAAAGACCACAGCAACAACAGCACCACTAAAAATAGATGTTCAGGTGGGAGTTCGAAACGTATGAAGAAATACAAATGGGAAAAAAGGAAAGAGAAAAAAAAACTAGTAGCTTAAATTAAAAACAGGAAAAAAAAACAAAAAAAACTCTTCTTTCCAAGCTCCTGCTTCAGACTAAAAACCCTTCTTCACTACTGTATCAACTGAAAGCTGATCTCAGAAGAAACCCACAAACAATATTTAATCTTTGGATGAAACCTCTTCACAAAAATCAAAAACTTTGAAGTGACATGTTACCCTTTGTTCATCCAGAATTCCACCCCTAAACATGGAACAAAGAAAACCCAAAAAGAATCTCCATCTACCAAACGAAAAAGCCTTCTATCTGCCTTCCAAAAAAGCCATAAAGAAGTCTCTCTTTCATGGACCTAAAAGATTTTCACTTTTCTAACACAGTTGAAAGATGGTAATAAAAAAGGTTGAATGTAGTAAACATGTAATCTTACTTGCCGTGTGTGTATCATTAATCAGCAGACAGACAGGCAGGCAGGCAGACAGACAGACAGACAGACAGGCACTCCTCTTAAGCTCTCTATTCTCACCAGTTAAATTACCTCTCTCTCCCTCTCTCATCAGTCTCTTCCATCCGAAAATAAACACACGACCATCATTAGTTCATTACTTTGGCAAAAGATGCAATGAGGGTGTGAGACCCACAGGGCAGAGGCATGGCGTTCAAAATAATTGCAAATTGACAATAAATGGCAAAAAACAAATCAACACCAAAGCCTGGCTTGTTTAAGGTTGTTTTTTTATCGACTGATGATGAAGTAAATTAAAAAAAAAAAAAACAAAAAAACAAAAATCTGGTAATCAAAACATCCACCATATAGTTCTTTCTATCCGCCAACAGAACAATAACCCTGATTTGGACGGTTCTTCCATGAATGACACAAAGGTCCCTTACATATGCGGAAATTCAAGGATCTCGACAGTTGCGAGATGGGGGAGGTGGGGGGTATTCTGCCGTTCTGGTCAGTGTGGATGCGACGTGTGTGGAGACCGGTTTCACGGGTGACGCCGGCCGAGGAATGGATATACATCCTGGATTGCAAATGAATCTGGACCGTTGGGTCAGGATTCTACGGCTGGAACAACGGTCATACCGTCGAAGTCGTAGCGGTGGCACGGAGACGTTCTTCGGTCCGCGTTGTATACTCCCCGTGCTCTGGACACACGCTGCTGCAAACTTCGACACCTGCCACGTGGTTTACTAAAACTGTTACATGCCACGGAGCTAACGAAGCAGAAAGTTAAAAGATACCCAAGTATCCTCCCATCCTGAATAAATGCACATTTGTTTGTTTAAATAAATCAAGCTAAGTAGAATCAAATTTTACATGTGACTTGATTTTCTATAAACAACCGTCCCCTTTGGTTTGCGAATTTCATAGGTTGTTAAAAGATGGTTCGATTTGGATTGGGAGGTCGGTTTTTAGTCCAATCAAACTGAAAGGGAGGTTTTCTGGTACGCTTTCAACCGTAGCCAATGTCTGTTCTTTCTTTTTTTCTGTTCCCCCAAATTTTATGTTTTCGATTTTTTATATTATTTTTTTCAAGAAAAAATTTAGTCCCTGCTCATTATTTTCGTTTCCTAGTAATTTTTTTATTCGTTGGTATTTTTCATGCAAAATTACTGTTCATGACTCAGGAACGGCATGAGCTTGCGCTTCCCACTGCAAAATTTTCCATATATATTTTTTTATTCAAGATAAAAATTCATATTCATACACTTGCGTATCACTCAACATTCCATATGTAAACATAAATTTAAATTTTTATTCAATATAAGATACACATATATGATTTTAGAATATTGTTGTTATATATATTCTTAACTTTACTTTAAAAAACTATCTCCCGAGAAAATAAAAATGAAATAACTTATCATGTGTTGTAGTTTAGCTAATTATTGATCAATATTTTCTTTGTTTATAGTTTTCCAGATCATAATTAAAAAAATAACCTACAAATTATATGTAAACACTTCGATTTTGTAGTCACTTAGTGGCGGACTCCTCCGAAAGATGCTCTAGTTATGGTAGACTAAATCTCAACTCATCAAACCTGTTTAGACTCACACAAGTCCACTTAAGTCCATGAAAGTCAATTTTGACCCAACTAAAGCAAAACTTTTGATTAAAATCTAAATTAAAACAAAACTCACTAAAATCATTGAACCCAAATTAATTAAGCAAAAACCCTGACCCGAAAACTGAAATAATCAAATGCCCATTTAAACCATTTAAAAATTCCAATTAATCAAAACTTAAAACCATCTAACATTCACTTATATCATCAAAATCCAAGATAATTAAAGTTAAAACCTAAAATCCATTTAAATCATTAAAACACAAAATCCTAAATTAAACAAAAAAACCCAATTAAAGCAAAATCAAAATTAACCCCTAATTAATCAAATCCAAAATAAATTAATTAAATCCCAAAACCTAATTTTAAAAGTAAAACCCACATACCCATTTAAACCTTAATCCAAAACTCAACCCATTAAAACACAAACCTTAATCCCAAGTTTTTATCTAAAATTCACTCAAGCCCATGCCCATCACGCAGCCAAGCCCAGCCTAAACCAAATTTGATTAAAAACTTAGGAAGTGAAAAAATAAAGCTACAGTCCTCTTCTTCTTCCACACATCCATGTTCACCACTGTAAACAACACCCACTCTCTCTATCTCTCCTTCCTCACGTAACAGAGTCCATCAACAGGCCAACTGCAAGCCAAGATCCACACGAACCAACGAGTCCCTTCATCAACAGTACTCTCCTTCCTCAATCGAAACCGAACGACCACCAACAAGGAGACCCATCACTGGACGTCCTATCACAAAAAAAATCAGAGCCCCACATTCACATTTTTCGCCTTCCACCTAAATTCTCCATCCCATAGCCACATCCAATCGCACCGAACAACGCCAAAGACAGCCCCCTAACCGCGATACAGGTAACACTACTAGAAAAATTAGATTTTACGAAGACTTATAGCGAGCACATTGCGAGGACATGTCCTCGCAATATATTAACGAGGAAAATAACGAGCACATTGCGAGGACATGGCCTCGCAATATATTAACGAGGAAAATAGCGAGCACATTGCGAGGACATATCCTCGCAATAATGCCATAAAATTTCCTTTTCTCCTCTTCTTTCCTTATCCCTCGATACACCTTCCTTACGCCTCTTCCTTCCATATTTATCCTTCCTTCGGCCTACAACTCTTCTTCCACTTGTAGATCCTCCTCCTTCGATCTCTACTTGCTCCTTTGGCCTCTTCACTTCCTCCTCCTGCCTCTACTACGGATTTCAGGCGGGGAGGAAGAACTCTGTTGGCGTACCAATTCCACAGATTTGTCGCCATTGTCGTCGTTTCATGGCAGGGTGGATCTCTTCCAAGCTGAAGGTCGCCAAGAACCTACTCCAGTAGGCAAGCAATCAATCAATCCCCAAAAACCATCAGAAGTCTCTCAAATCGACGTCTACTTTTCCAAAATCCCTCTTCCTTTCCCGTCAATTCCCGATGTTTCCGTGTTGAAATGCGTGTTCTTTTCGTTGCAGATCGACTAGCAGGCGGCGGACTCGCTCCGGAAGAACGAAAGGTCCGGCTCCTTTGATCCACTCGACGCGGACGAAGGCATTTCGAAGAGGATAAAAAAAATCAATTTATTGTGACATGGCTGAAAACTTGAAGGCAAATTGTTTTGAGGTACATCATATATTGGTTTTGACTGATAAATCCACACAAACTTGCACACAGGATAGACCAATTTTTTTTCTAAGCAAAGACTGGCGAACTATGCATGAAACTATTGGTTATGCATGCACAAAATCTCTTTGTTCTGAAGAGAGGAATAAATAGCCTTGAGCTTTTCATTCTTGATCATATCTTACTACAAATTTAATTATCAATCCAT
>JAMKQA010021241.1:0-29023 GCA_024699735.1 Posidonia australis | reverse complement strand
GGCTTGGGATTAGGGGCCGCCGATCAGGGAAGAAAGGGGAGATTGCGACTTGCGAGGCAAAAAGGGGAGAGTGCGGAGGGAGGTGGACTTGCAGTGGCCAGTGGAAGTGCCGGAGAATGGAAGGAGGCTGTAGTAGTGGCGAGGCTTGGGATTAGGGGCCGCCGATCAGGGAAGAAAGGGGAGATTGCGACTTGCGAGGCAAAAAGGGGAGAGTGCGGAGGGAGGTGGACTTGCAGTGGCCAGTGGAAGTGCCGGAGAATGGAAGGAGGCTGTAGTAGTGGCGAGGCTTGGGATTAGGGGCCGCCGATCAGGGAAGAAAGGGGAGATTGCGACTTGCGAGGCAAAAAGGGGAGAGTGCGGAGGGAGGTGGACTTGCAGTGGCCAGTGGAAGTGCCGGAGAATGGAAGGAGGCTGTAGTAGTGGCGAGGCTTGGGATTAGGGGCCGCCGATCAGGGAAGAAAGGGGAGATTGCGACTTGCGAGGCAAAAAGGGGAGAGTGCGGAGGGAGGTGGACTTGCAGTGGCCAGTGGAAGTGCCGGAGAATGGAAGGAGGCTGTAGTAGTGGCGAGGCTTGGGATTAGGGGCCACCGATCAGGGAAGAAAGGGGAGATTGCGACTTGCGAGGGAAAAAGGGGAGAGTGCGGAGGGAGGCGGACTTACAGTGGCCAGTGGAAGTGCCGGAGAATGGAAGGAGGCTGTAGCAGTGGCGAGGCTTGGGATTAGGGGCGGTCGATCAGGGAAGAAAGGGGAGATTGCGAGGGAAAAAGGGGAGAGTGCGGAGGGAGGCGGAGACGCGGAGTGTTACGGATTAGGTTTAGAAATTAGGACAGCCGCACCGTGCTAGTTAGTGTTACTTATATATATATATATATATATACATATATATATATTAGCGGGTCCACGGGTTTGGGTTTTTTTAGACCCAGACCCAACTCAATAAGTAAGCAGGTCTAACGGGTCCGGGTCCACGGGTCTGAAAATCAAGACCCAGACCCAGACCCACGGGTCTAGGTCTAAACCCGACTCATTGACGCCCCTATTTCTAACAAACCTTTTTGAAAAAACAATGATCAACTTTCTATTATTTTGAACTTAAACTATAATATAAAACTTCAAACAAGAATAATGGCTTTGGATAAAAAAATGTTTTTTGCCTAAAGCATTTCATACAACCAACGGTACACTAGACACAAGATCTCTAGTATGAATGTCAAGAAATGAATATTCTTGTAATCATGTAGCAAAGTGTTCAAAGTTAGAATCTAGAGTGGGGAGGGTGATTGATATATTTTACTTTTCTTCTCTTCCTTGGAGTTTTCTTTTCGTTTTTTGAGTTTTCTTCTTCCTTGAAGTCTTTATTGAAGGCTTTGTTGTGAACTTAATCTTGATTTATGTAATTTTGTGTAACCCAAGTTGATTTTTGATGATTTGATGATCCTCATGCCACAACTTTTCAGGTTTTTAACTTGTGACTTTGTTGGCCTAACATCATCTATCTATTATACTAAGCAATGCCCTATTTAATTTCTTGAAGTAAGAAGAGGCAAGAAGAGAGGGTATTCCTTCTCCCAAAACTTTTTATATTTTCTTAATTTTGTGGAATCAAATAATTAACAATTTCTAAGTTTGAAATAATTTTGTGATACACTCCCTTTAAGTTAAAATTTTTGAAATTTAAACTTACCCTTCTCTATTATTGATTAGTTATTTTTCCTTCTTACCTTTTTATCTTCTACATTTCCTACATTTTTATTTTTCTTCAACATTTTTTTTGTTCCTTTTGTTTTGTAATTATTTTTATTAGTTATTCCTTTTGTTTTTGTTTTTCTTCTTCCTTATCTTCTTTTCCTGATTTCTATATTTTATGGTATATATGTTGTTATTCTTCTCTCTCCTTATGCTTGTTGTATCCTTTTTGTAACAACAATAAAAGAAAAGGAGGAAAATGTCATAAGTTTGTGTTTTTTATTTTTTAACATTTGTGATTTTTTTCATGGCTATTGGTTTTGTTATTGTTGTTGTTGTTGTTGTTCTTCTTCTTCTTCCTCATATTATCTCCGCTTTATATCTAATTGGTAATTGCTGATGAAATCACGAAAGTGAACGAGTTCTACTGATCTTAGATAGAGTTCATTGTTAGGTCCAATGAATAAGATAAATTACAAGGGATTGATGATCATATGGTATAATTAGACTTGTCTTTGCAAGCAGTTTGTATGTCATAGGCATAGATGGGGACAACCTAATTAAGTACAATGTATGTTTTTTTATACTTTGGTAATTCATAATTATAAAGTATTTCTGAGTTTTTGTGCTTTGTAAAAATATGTTGCATAAATGTATTGTTTAAATGCAAGTTTGCATGAAATTTTATTAAGTATGATTTTATTTTAAAAGTTAGATTGCATTTCTATGTAGACATATTGTAACAATTTTTTTTACTTATAAATACACATTTATATGCAATTCATCTTTAATTTTCATTGTGTAGGATGTCAAGTGAGAATTTACCACCAAAGAGAACACATGAGGTTCCATTCTAGTTAATAAATTGAGGTGTTAAATCTATATTACTTTTTATTTATGTCCTCTAATTTGTATTCCTTTTTTTACCTTTCATCATTACTATTTGTAAAAGTTTCTTATATTTTAGTAATTCATGATTATAAATTATTTTCCTAATTGCTATGTATTAATATGTTGCTTAACAGTATTGTTTAAATGTAAGATTGCATGGAAATTTTGTTAAATATGATTTTATTTTAAAACTTAGATATGTGTTTCTATGTAGATAAATTACAATAATTTTTCCTTATAAATACACATCGACATGTAATCTATGTTTGAATTTTATTATGTAGGATGTCAAGTGAGAATTTACCATTAAAGAGAACACAACATGCCCTGCTCCCATAATAAATCGAGGTATTAAATCCACGTTAAATTTTTTATGTCCTCTAATTTCTATTTCTATTTTTACCTTTCATTGTTATCATTTGTAAATTACAAGCCTTTCTACAACTCCTTCTTAATCAAAAGATTTTATGTTCATGGAAACTAGTCATGATTGAGTTCTTATGATTTTAGGTACCTTTCTTGACTACCAAGGAGATTGAGTGAATGCAAATAAGAATATAGGTGGAAAAAACCTAACTAGGTACCATGTAGAAAATTGTATTGCGTTATTTGATACATCTGTCATCTGTAATTGGTAATTATTGGTGATTTTTTTTTTGTTATTGATAGTAATAACACATCAAAATGATCCTCTACCACAGATCTTTCACCATGAAATTCAACAAAAACTTATTGTTATTTTTTAATGAAGCTTAACAAGTGGGATTTATAAATTTTGTTTTATGCAAACTTTGAATTTTTTTCCTCTAATCAATAATCTCATATTTCTTGCATATATAATTAAAAAAAAAAAATCTTATATGCTTCATTCCTAGATTTTCTAAGTTGTTATTTTTGTACTCCACATATTATATGAATTTTTTACTTCTATATTTACAAATTTTTCAAAAAGAAATTTTAAAATTTTTAATCTTTTATATTTATCTTTTTATCTTATTATTGTATTTTCCTTTTCTCTTGTTAGCATCTACCAACCATCATGGAGCTTTCATTAGTTTCTTCATTTGCATCTTTAGGTGCGTTTAGTAAAATTTTTGAGTGTCCAAAATTGACTAGAATCAAAATTCTAGTATAAAATCTAAGGAAATTCAAAATCTTAATTATTCCTAGCACATTTAGAATAATCTTGTTTGGTTGGTTAAGAGTAAATCCATATTTTGTATTTATTCCAAAATCAAAATATTAATGTATTAATGTAGTGATTCTATAATATATTAATGTATTTCTTCTAGATGTAAAAAAAATTAACATAAAAATTACATTTCATTCCAAAATCAATTATTTCATAATCAAACACATGTTTGATTATTTCATTAATTGATAATAAGCATGAATTGACTTTATAGACTTATGTGCAAAATCTCTTATGTCAATCTAGAATATTTACCTTTCGTCAACCATAGGAGCTTGGCTGCCAATTTAACCATTATCTAATATTCAATTACCAATTTACCCCTTAAGTACAAAATTAAAGGGTCAAGCGACACAAGATCCCTAACATGAATGTAGAAAAAGAAAAACGGTCAAACGATGGCATTATCGTAATCATGCAGCAAATCGTTCAAATTTGAAATCAGGAGCCTCACCAATCTCTAGCCGATCTACTCCAACGTCCAGTCCACTCCCACCCCCCAGAACCCACCACCGCCATGCCACTGCTGAGGCGCGGAAGCTCCCGCACCAGACTATCCGAAGCGGGCGAGAACGGACCACTCGAAGACTTCTCCTCCTCCTCCTCCTCCAGCCACACCATCTCCTTCCCTCCCCCACGAACCCCGCTCGTCTCCATCCCCGACCCGTCCCAGCAGGTCCACCCCGCCGCCGCCGATGGTCCTGCGGTGGACTCCACCAAGCTGGCGCTGCCCGGAGCAACTCCGCGGTCGGCACAGAGCACGCCCATCAGGTCGGCTTCTAGGGTTTCTTACTGGAGGAACGCGGATCGGGGGGCAAGGGAGAGGGGGGGCTCGTCGTGTAGGGCTCTCAGAGGGGGCGCGGTTGATCCGAGGCCCGGGAGTTTGGGGCCGGCTGCGTGGTTCGAGCTCGAGGAGGATCCTTTGTTCTGGAGGGACCAAAATGTTCAGGTTCCGTTTCTTTTGTTTTTTTTTCCAGAGTGTAATAGGATCGTGCTGTAGTTAGTGAGTTGTTCACTACGATTTTTGCTTAATTAGGAAAGAAAGTTGAAGTCGTTTGGATGTATGTGTAGGTTTTGATTCGTATACGGCCTGCCGATTGTGCGGAGAGTGGAGTCCAGCAGCAAGGAAGGTGCGTGAGGCAGGAGAGTTCGAAGACATTGACATGGATAGGACATCCTGAGACGAGGTTTACGTTCGATAACGTTGCCTGTGAATCTACCTCTCAGGTGAAGAGTAAACATAACTGTGGTGAGATGTCTTGCTCAGTACTAGTGGATGCTTTCTAAATACTAATGCAGTTTAGGTGTTTTGAAATTGTTTGGACAGGAGAAGCTTTTCAAGGCCGTGGGCTTACCGATGGTGGAAAATTGCCTTTCTGGCTATAACAGTTGTATGTTTGCCTATGGACAGGTAGTTGAATTATTTAATTTTTTTCTAGGTTCTTTGTCAATGCAGGTGGGTGGGTTGGATCATCCGACATGATGGATGTTTTCTTGCAGACAGGCAGTGGGAAGACATACACCATGATGGGAGAGATACATGGTGGGACTAGCTGCCTCAGCAAAGCTCGTGGCATGATGCCTCGTATTTTTGAGTATCTTTTTCTGAGGATACATGAGGTAGTATGTCAACCAAATCTTATAATTGTTAATATCTTTCTGTAGGTTCTCCAGTTTCTGTCTCCCTCAAGTTCTTGTTGTGTTCATTCAGGAGGAGAATAACAGAAGAAATGAGAAGTTGAAGTACAACTGCAAATGCTCATTTCTTGAGATATACAATGAGCAGATTACAGATCTCCTGGACCCTTCAACCACTAATTTGCAAGTAAAACAAGTCATGAATACACTTGAACTAATTGAATTCTATTGCGCGATTAGTGTTGGTTCTCACTGACTTGGTCTCTGTCATAGCTGAGGGAAGATATGAAAAAAGGAGTCTATGTGGAAAACCTGAGGGAGTTTGAAGTCAATGCTGTACATGATATTGCTGAACTACTACTACAGGTGATTCAAAGTAAATCCATATTTTTTGTCATCATTTTATCATTGCAGCTATGAGGAAAATATCTAACTGGATCATATATATATATTATTGTTATTCAGGGTACGGCTAACAGAAAGGTGGCAGCAACATATATGAATAGTGAGAGTAGTCGTTCTCACAGTCTATTTACATGCACAATTGAGAGCCAGTGGGAGAGAGATGGCATGAAACACCTTCGGTACAGTAGGCTGAATCTAGTAGATCTTGCAGGATCAGAGAGGTAATACCACTAAATTCCTAAATAATTGTAAGAATGTTGCAGATTTATCAAACAATTAATGGAATATATCCTCTGAATTAGGCAGAAAAGTTCTCATGCAGAAGGTGAGCGCTTGAAAGAAGCTGCAAACATTAACAAATCATTGTCAACTCTAAGGTAATCTAACTGCAAATATATTATGTCATTTGGTCTATTCTCTACCTCTCATGAGCAGTTTTCCTGGAATAGTTTCTACCACTTGCAACAGAGATCTCATACATATATACTAACTTTGTTACATCAAAATTACCAGTGACCATACCTAAAATGAACTTTATAATTTTCTTATTCTATGAGCATAATAATATTTTTGTAACTATTCTCTCTCCATTTATCTCAAAATTGTTTGATTTCAGCTGTAATATATGCAGTGTGTATAAGATATTGGGATTCACATGGGTGTTGAGCATTTTAACCACCATTTTATGTTGCCTTCAAGCAATGATAATTGTCATGAATGCTGTTTTTTTAGGAAAATCTAGAGTTTCCAACTTCAAGGTTCAATTCATTTGGAAATTGGATTGCCAATAGTGCTTTTTAGGATGTAGCCTCATTTGCATTTTCCTAACTTAAATGTGTTTCTTAGTTTGGTGATCATGACATTGGTGGATGTTGCAAGTGGGAAACATCGTCACATTCCTTATAGAGATTCCAAGCTAACATTTCTTCTTCAGGTTAGTTAATTACTCTGGTATTTCTTTCCTGTGTCTTAGAGACTTAGCTTAAAGTTAATTCTTATTATTCTCTTCTTTCATAGGATTCTTTAGGTGGAAATTCCAAAACAATAGTCATAGCAAATGTCAATCCATCTATTTGGTATGGACTGGACCGCAACATCTAACCTTGTTTTCATTATTTTTGTGTCTTACTCGTATTTGAATTGCATACTTAATGTGATCTATGTTGTTCTTCTCTGCAGCTCGGCAATTGAAACATTAAGCACACTAAAGTTTGCTCAGCGTGCCAAACTTATACAGAACAATGTACACATCTTAAGAAGCACATATAATCAAGAGGCCTTTACTTAATAAGTTAATATTATAGTCAACACATGTCATTTTTGTTACCTTTTTGTTCATGCTAGGCCAAGGTGAACGAAGATGCTTCAGGTGATGAAGTGGCATTACAAAGACAAATACAGATGTTGAAGGTCTGACTTCTCTCTTGATTTTCATTTATTTTTGTAGAGAACCTTGAAGTGGTAATCTTACATTCTGCTGCACTGTTAATAGGATCAGGTGACATTCCTCATCAAGAACCAGAATATTTCTAGGCATCTTGGTTGTAGCACCACAAATTTTGAGATGGCTGACGCAGAAAAAATTCAAGACAAGTGTGACTATTCATCTATTGATGGTCGCCCATCACCGGTCAACCTAAAGTCTGAGGTACATTCTTCTCAAAATTTAAAGTATTTCCCTGCATCCTTATGTGATTGTCTGACAGTCTGAGTAATAGACTACATAATCTTTGGAAATAGATGAAAGGCATTGATGCTACATTGATTGGTGTGCTGAGAAGAGATAAAATGGCAGAGGATACAATCAGGAGGCTTGAAGCTGAAATTGAACACATGAGCCGCTTGGTAGTTGCATTTCCCAGTGTCTTTTAAGTTGCAATGCTTGAATGTTTCTAATTGGTAATTATTTGACTAGTGCATTGACGTTACTCTGTGCTGAATACATTTATCACCAATCTTATAGGTTTCCGAAAGGGAAGATGATGCACAGCGAGCTAAAATGATAGTTAGCCTCCAGGAAGAGAAAATCAAAAGGCTTGAATTACTTGCAGATGGCTTAGTTTCTGCAGAAGACTATCTAATAGAGGAGAATAATTCATTGTTAGAGGAAAATCAGTTGCTAAGAGAAAAAATCGATAGAAATCCGGAATTGACTCATTTTGCCTTAGAGAATGTGAGGCTTCTTAATCAACTTAGACAGTAAGTTTCTAGTAGAAGCATCCCCATAAAGCTCTCTTTTACAATAAATCCGGAGCTCATATCAATGTTTCCTATTGGGATGCAGTCGTTTCATGCAAAATTAAAATGCTTTTCATTTAGTTCAAAGAATCGTCATTGTGTTTTTGTGTGACTTATACTAGGTTTCAAGACTTCTATCAGAAAGGGGAACGTGAAATGTTGCTGGAAGAAATTAAGGACTTACGTAGTCAGGTTTAGGCATAATGTTGAGTTCCTCTCTGTTAAATTTATGTGTTGTAGTTGTATGATTTACTGATATCTGTGTTATTTTATTGTTTTGCATAGCTTCTGAATGTTTTTGAGAGGAATCAATGGCAAGTTGGCTGCTCTTTGAAAGAGTTGAATGAGGTCAGTTCCCAGAGAGAATACAGTTCCCTTTTGTATATTGAGGGAACTAACGAGCTGATTATAATAAATTTGTAAATAGAAAATCAGCTGATATTCATGTATATTATCTTCAACTGCAATATTCATGTTCCTTGGATGTGCAGGATGCCGGAGAACATCCAAACCAGCTCCATGGTTTCCATGCTAGAACTCCACAAAATGAGGCAAGCTTTCTCCCTTTTTAGGCTCTTTGCATAGGACAACAGTAAAAACATTTCTCTATTGTGGCTGATAGTGAATGTTTTTAAATTTTCAGCACAACACTGTGGAGGAGTTGGGCCAATGCAGAAAAAGGTTGGATGCTTGCCTAGAGGCTAATATAAGGCTGAATAGGTGAATAACAGTTCCTTTTCTCTGAGCCTACCGTTGCATGTTTTAGGATTTAAATGTTGGTGACATCCTTGGTGCGCTTTTCATTTCTTCCATGTGCTTTAGTAATCAGACAATAAATGATAAAAGGTGCATAATTATAACTACCATCAGCTGATGCTCCAATAATTAGACATTAGCTAATATGGCAAGCAATGAACACAGTGGGACCACTATACTTCCTGATTCCTATATAATGAAGTTTTGTGTCTGTAACTCTTATATGTTAATAAAAGGATGAGATCAAGAACTAGAAGAACTGAAAGATCTTTATCCTCATGTATCTGGCCAGGCAACATGGAATATATATTTGACCTTCTTTTTTGTGATTCATTGATATTTGATTCTCTTTCTTTTAAGAAGCTTGTCTAATGCAGATATGTTAGCATATGATAGCACGCCAATCACTTGTCTTTCTTGCTGGCAGTTAGTTGGTAGCCTAAGAATCTAATATGCCCTGACACCAGTGTCTTGATATTCTTTGTTAACAGGGAAACCACGGAGCTGCATTGTGAACTAAAAGAATATATCAATTCTACCGAGCTTGCAGTTTGTACTTTAAGATTTGTTCTTATTGTCATTAGATTTTCCAGCAAATTTCTTTTTCTTTATTAATGTTGGAAATACTACTTGTTACAGGCCGCAAATTTTGTAGACATGGATGAGAACAACACAAAAGACAGGGAAAAACAATTTCAAGTATGCACCTTCTCAATATTTCGGATACATCACGGATAAACCTTTGACCAGCCATCCAACAAAAGATCTTTCTGCTATCTTTTTCTAACACTTAATTCTTTGTCTTTAAGAGAATTTCAGCATGGTATATAATTTTCTGCATGCTTCTTATTGTGGTGTACTTCTTGTAGGATGAGGTTGCAATTGTTGCCAACAATCTAGAGGATGGGGCAGAAAGGCTTGTAAGTAGTCATGGAACAGCTTTCACTGCAAATTCATCTTTGCATGCCCAATTGGAAAAGGTGCAAAGAGAACTTGAGGAGGCCAGAAACTTGAATAGACAGCAGTATTATCGTGCACCACAGATGTCACTCCAGCATGAAACAGAAGAAATACAACATCAGGTTGACAAGGAGACTGCTAAAATGATTGAACATTTACAAGAAGAGCTCTTTAAACTCAAGCTAGAGATTTCTTTCAAGGATGCAGGCCATGCTTCTGATGAAATAAACACAATGTCATTGCAGGAAAAAACACAAGATCTTCAGGAGAAGTTAAACCATACCACTCAGGAAAATGTCAAACTTTTAGAATTGGTTTCTGCTAAAGAAGCTGAACTAAGTGCAATGGCCAGAGAATGGGAAAAGGCAGTTGTTTGTATGACAAGCTTTCTCGTGGATGGATGCCAGTCGCTTGAAGATGCATCAGAGCAGATTGAACACATTATGGATTCATTTCCTCAACGTAAAGCTTGGGTTAATGAGCATGTCGAAATGGCTATGAAAGCCTTTCTTGATAAGGAAAGATTGATAATCAACCTGCAAATGAAGCTGGAAGATGCACAAGAGGTCCGGTTAGATATGATGTCAAAGATGGAGACACTGAGAGGAGCAACACTAGCTATCACTGGAGTTCATCAGCAAGAAAATAATGAAAGCAACAAAGAACTACTATACTTGAAAAGATTGTTAAGTGAAAAAACTTCTGTGATACAGGACCTAGAGAACCTTATTCAATACAAGGAAAACATAATTTCTGAAGTAGAAAAACAAGCCACTGCTGCTTTTATAATTATACAAAGATTACTTGAAACGGGTCATGTACAGTCTTTGCCTCACAAGGATGTGGGATTAACCACATTTGAATCTGCAAAAATGAAGAACTCTGGCTATGAGTCTTCCCAAATACAAAGTATAAAATCATTGCTTATTGAAATAAATAAGAAGCTGAGTAGACAAAGAGCTGGTATGGAGGAACACAATTGTGTTTCTGTCAAATCCATTGCTCTTGAGACTGAAGCATATTTGCAATCCAAGCAAGAATGCAATCTTGGGGACAATAGCATAACACAATTTATGAGGCATGGAACTAATTCAGTTGCCACGGCAAGTGATGCACTGGAATTCTTTATTGTTCATGACATTGAATTCATCTGTGACAGCTTAAGGGAAGTGCATGATCACCTGCACATTCTTATTGACTACTATGGCATTGGCAGAACTTCATATTCACAAGATCCTGTTCTCTGTCAACCGCTTTCAGTCCAAACTCAAGATCAAACCGTACATGATGTCTACCAGCATCCATCTAATCAAGTTTACAGTGGAGAGATGCAACAGGCTTCTGACTTGCTTGTTAAATTTACAGAGGCTCAAGAAACAATGAAAGAGGCTGATTTTATTATGAGTGCTCTGCTGGAACTAAATGAAAACATGAAACGGGGAAAAAATAAGTGGAAAAAAGCAAGTGAAGAATTGCTAGAAGAAACATCTGTCTTGACTGCTGAAATACAAGAATTGAGGGCCTCTGTCTCTTTAGCTGAGGTACAAAATAAGGTCTTACAAGAGCAGATAGACCAATGCTTGCTAGAAACTATGGATATGTTGTCGTCTTATGAAGTATCTTTCCATCAGGTTCAGGAAGAGACAGCAAAGGTCAAAGTTATATGTACTAATATCCTCTCATTTGGGAAGGAACTTTTTCAATGCATTGGCACATCAAGGTTATTGATTGAAGCACTGTTGTCCAAGATGATGGAGAAGGACCTCACATTATTTGCTGTGTACCAGTGCTATTTAGCTAAGATGGAAGAGAATTGGAATAAGGTTCAGAATCATCACAAAAAGAATGAAATATCTGCTGGAAGAGGCCATGACAAGGTTGAGATGTCTCCAACAGTTGGAGCTATTGTTCAAGAGAATTCCCTCAACTGTGAACAGTGTGATGCTTTGAAATTCAAGGATTCTACTGGAATTGACATGGAATCTGGAAGGACTTCAAACCTTGCAGAAAAAGTAAAATCTTCAAGAAATACAATTGAACAAAGTGACATAGCAACTGATAATACATTATTAAGGAAGGAACTCTCACGAAAAGATGTCCTTCTGAAAGGGTTATTTTTTGATTTTAGATTGTTACAAGAAACTGCTTCCAGTACCAAGGACATCAAAGATGAAACTGAACAGTTGGTTTCTGTTCTAAATCAGGTGCAACATGATTTATCTAACAAGTCTGCCCAGGTTGATGCGATCTTGGTTCGACAAAGGGAGCTTGAGTCTATGCTTGCTGATAGCGAAGCTGCATTCACTAACTCAATGTCAGATCTAAAGCAGTCTGAAGAAACATTGACCATTCTCTTGAATGAAAACAATGAATTAAAAACTCTGTTAGACGATGTTTATGCAAAAAATAGGGATGCTGAGCAGCAGTTACAAAAGAAAAACAAAGTCATTGATGGTTTGGAGAGAGAAATTCTATGCATGAATTCATCAATGGAGGAAAAGATCCTCTCATCAGTTGAGGAAATTGAAGAGGAGCTGAAAATAGTCAGCAATGAGAGAGATCATCTTCATGAAGAGGTTGTTAACCTTAATGATAAGCTTGAAATGGCAAGTGCTTTAGCTGATGAAAATGAAGCTATTGCTGTTGAGGCTCGCCAAGTATGTGATAACATACCTTTGTTTATGCTGTGTATATTATTGTTGGAAAGTTACGTAGCTGCTTCTCTTCCTTGTTTAAGCCTGTGGTTACATTGTTCAAGGTCTCTGAGGCAAGTAAAGTCTATGCGGAACAGAAGGAAGAGGAAGTAAAGGTCCTTGAGTGCTCTATTGAGGAACTGGAAGAAACCATAGACGTATTAGAGAAAAAGGTAAATTAGATTCTTCTTCGTTCAATCGCATTCAATGTTTTTATTTTGATGAATATATGAGTATATCCTGAATTATGTGGCTTGTAATGATAACTAAAAACTGTTTAATGCCAAGTTTGGGCATGCAAGGCAGGGATTGTACTTTATGGAAGCAAGTGTTCATATGATTTTTGTTCAGCTGCATTCAATGTTTTTATTCAATGCATACATGAATATATCCTGAATTATCGTGCTTGTAATGATAAATAAAGATTATTTGATGCTAAGTTTGGGCATGAAAAGCAGGGATTACACTCTATGGAACAAGTGTTCATATGATCTGCATCACTAAGTAGGTGTAGCACTTGGACAAGGATTGCACAAGATTTATGTGCCATGATAGTGCATATGTGATCGCCTATGGTCCATTCTAATGTGTAGCCATATTCTATGAAGAAACATCCACATAAACTATCCATCAGTGCTCAAACTAAGCCCTCAAAATTCATAAAATATCATACTCTTATTTTACATGCATCTGATTCTTCAAGATTTATAGGTGTTAGAGTTCTAGTTTATGTTATATCTTTTATATATAGGTTAATGGGTAATTGGATATCCATTTAATATATGGGTCTCTCTATTCATCCTATATATATGTACTATTCTCTCTTTGTTAGCAATAACACACATTATCTTTGCCTTAATAACATGGTATCAAGAGCTTTGGTTTTTTTAACCTAAAAACAAAAAAAAAGAGGATAGTCCACCATTGTCCAGGCCCTGTGTCGTCGCCTGCCGCCTTCCGTTGGCTAGCCAGCTTTCCGATACAGCCTCCTGGCCGCTCCCCTCTCGTCGGTAGCCCCTTCCAGCATCTTTTCAGCCCTCTCCGCCGACAACAGTTCCCTCCTCCGTCATCAGCCACTAGGGGCACCGGTGGCCCCGTTCTCTCGCCAGAAAGGGTTGTTCATCCTTAATATGTCTCTCCTTCAACAGGTAGGCCATGTGTTAAGCCCTTTGATCTCCTGTTTTCGTTGTTTGTGGGTGGATACATGATATCCACTGGTGTTTAAGCTTCCAGGCTGCGTGGTGGTGTTCCCGGTAGGCAGTTGCTACGTGGTTTCTCGAGGATAGTCATCTATTTAGCCTTTTTCCTCTGTGTTTCTGAAATTTCAGACCTTATATTATTTTGTTATTATGGCTACTCGTGAATCCTTTGTCAAGAATCTCAGTGAAACATTTAAAAAGTTGAATGGCAAGAACTATTTACTTTGGTCATAAAGCTTAGAAACGTTTATTATTGCATATAGAAAACTCAATCATCTCACCAAATCACCCCTAGATAGTAAGGATACTACATATGAAGATTGGTTCGTCGATGATGCAACTATTGTCTTTTGGATGGTAAACAACATGGAGCCTTCTGTCGCTAAAGGAGTTATGATGTTGAGACCAGTCAAGAAGATATGGGATACTTTTCGTCTCACCTATGGTCATGAGAAGAACATAACCGGAGTTTTTGAGGTGTATGAGCAGCTCTTCACTCTTCGTCAAGGAGATCGTTCTATTCCAGAGCATTTTACATTGTTACGTGGTTTACTGGATGAGCTTGAAGTACATCAACCCTTAGGGGTATTTCTTCATTGCTTTGGACTTGGACAACACTATTTAGATCTTATTTCTTCAGATCAACATATTTTCAAGGGAATCTCTTATTAAAAATCATAGTGTAAAACTTGATGGAAAAAACTACTTATTGTAGACACAAAGTGTTGAGACATTTCTGACTGCACATCGCAAGATTAAACATCTTACTGAGCCTCCTCTTGATGTAAAAGATAGCACTTATTACGACTAGTATGTTGATGATTCTACTATTTTCTCTTAGATGGTAAATAGTATGGACCAAAATGTTGTTTGTAGTATGATGTTTTTAAGACCTATAAAGAACATTTAGGATACTTCGAAGAAATGTATGGATATACGAAGAATATTTCTCATTTTTTTTAGTTATACGAGCAGATCTTCTCACTACAGATGGGAAACAACTCTGTACAAGACCACCTTACTTCACTGAAAGGTCTTTTGGATGAGTTTGACATTTATCAGCCTTTGACATCTTATATTACCACTATATGTTAGTACAGAGCTAGCCTTTGACATTTATCAGCTTTTGTTTTAGATTCGTGCCAAATCATTGATGTAAACTCTACTTCTTTCAAGTCCTTCGTGGGGCTACTCCATTGACACCTCTACTTCTTTTGATCACTCTGCTATGACTGCTACTTAGGATTATGGTCACAACTCTGGTCGCAGTTTTAGTCAAGGAGGAGGTCGTAGACGTATGGATGGTAAAGGTCGCACACCATGCGAGTGCTGCGGTCGTACAAATCACCGATCAGATCGTTGCTGGGAGAAGTTTGGTAAATCAGATTGGACACAGGTTTCCACTGAGACAGAATCCTTTTAAAATACCACTTTTGAGCTTATTAGAGGATATAGTCAATACAAATGATTGATTGAAAAACTTATATTTCTGCAGTTAAATATTTCATATGTAGTTAGTTTACTAAGTTAGTTCATGCATAAGCCTAGAAGAGTACATTAAAGTAGAGCCTATTAAGACTCAAGGTATGCTGGAGAGAGGGCACCAAGAAAGGACTTAACTTACAGAAGGAGTGGCTATCTGAGAATTAAGGCCTATTAAGACATAAGGTACGCTGGAGAGAGAGGAGATAGAAAGTCCATGTATGACTTTTGTACATATGTGGAAGATAATCTCGTCACCTGACGCAGCACGAAGCAAAATATGGTTTCCAGATCCAATGCAGAAGTAGAGTATAGATGCATGACATAGACAACATGCGAGATGATGTGGATTACGTTACACCTGTTAGAGTTTGATTTTTCTGTTGAGACGCCTATATCAATGCATTGTGACAATAAGGTAACTGTATTCATTACCAATAATCTCATCTTTTATGAACGTACAAAGCATATAGAGGTTGACTGTTATTATATATGAGATATGATGATAAGAGGTATTATTTCTACACCCTACACTAATCATCAGAGCAGATAGCTGACATTTTCATAAAAGGCTTGAGTGTTTGTGTACCAAGCTGGGCATGATAAATATATATGTTCTAACTTGAGGAGGAATATTAGAAAAGTTATGTTATGTATTAAGGTCTTACTAGTTAGATGGGTTATTGGATATCTATTTAGTCTAAGGTGTCTTATAAACTTTGTTTTTAGGTTACTACATGCTTAATAATAGATTTTTATATTTTCCTCTATTCTTACATACAGGTAGGTGTGATGTGTTTGTTTTCGCTAACTACTAAACTAAGGTAGATCAGCATTAGATGATATAATGATACTGTTAGAGTTTTAGTTTATGTTATATCCTTAGTATATAGGTTAATGGGTAATTAGATATCCATTTAGTATATAGGTCTTCCTACCCATCTTATATATATGTACTCTTCTTTCTTTGATTGCAATAATAATAGATTATCTTTTCCCTAATAACATGGTATCAAGAGCTTAGGTTTCTTTAACCTAAAAAAAAAGGTGAGAGGACAGCACCACCGTTCAACCTCTTGTGCCGCCTCCTGTTGCCGCCCGCCCCGTCCTCACCTCCCGTCGGCGCCGGCACAGCCTCCCGTCGCCTCCTCTCTCGTTGGAAACCCCTTCTAGCCCCTCTCCAGGCTCTTCCGTCGGCAACACCTCCTTCCTTCGCCGTCGGTTGCCAGTTCGACAGCCATCAGGGGCACTGACGGCCCCGTCATCTCGCCGAAAAGGGCTGTTCAACCTTGATATGTCTTCAGTTCAGTAGGTAGGTTATGTGTTAGGCCCCTTGATTTCTTGTTTTCATTGTTTGTGGGTGGATACGTGATATCTATTGGTGTTTAAGCCTCCGGACTGCGTAGTGGTGTTCCCGGTAGGCAGTTGCTACGTGTTTTCTCGAGGATAATCATCTATTTAGCCTTTTTCTTCCGTTTTTTCTGAAAATTCAGACCTTATATTATTCATTATTATGGCTATTTGTGAATCCTTTCTCAAGAATCTCAGTGGAACATCTGAAAAGTTGAATGGCAAGAATTATTTACTTTGGTCACAAAGTTTTGAGACGTTTATTATTGCACATAGAAAACTCAGTCATCTCGCCAAACAGCTACCAGATAGTAAGGATACTATATATGAAGATTGGTTCGTTGATGATGCAGTTATTGTCTTTTGGATGATAAACAACATGGAGCCTTTTGTCGTTAGAGGAGTTATGATACTGAGACCAGCTAAGAAGATATGGGATACTCTTCATCTCACCTACGGTGATGAGAAGAATATATCCAGGGTTTTTGAGGTGTATGAGTAGTTCTTCACTCTTTGTCAGGGAGATTATTCTGTTCAAGAGTACTTTACATTGTTACGTGGTTTACTGGATGAGGTTGAAGTCCATTAATTCTTGACGGCGAATATTACATAGATGAGACAATATCGGGAAGAACTAGTTGTGGCCTTTTATCTTTTTAAGCCTATCTCCTAAGCTCAGCTCTCAGATCAGAAGATAGATTCTAGGAGCTAATAGTGTATCAGATTTGCAGACCACTTTTGCACGTGTTTTACGTATCGCCACAGCCACTACTTCAGTTTTTGATTAGTCAGTCATGGCAGCTACACGTGGTCGTGGACATGATGGCACTCGTGGAGGGGGTCGTGGTCGCATAGATGCTGGAGGACGTTCGCATTGTATTCATTGTAGCAAGATTGGTCATCGAGTTGAGAGGTGTTGGGATTTACATAGACAGCCCTGTTCTTCTTCTTCTGCACATGTTACTAGTGAGTCTCCACCAACTACTTCCACCAGTGAGGAGTCGACAGTTATTATCTCGCAGGTTGACTATGACAAGCTCCTACAGCTAAAGGTCACCGACTCTTTCGCTACTACCTCTTATTTCACTTCCACAGGTACTAGTGCTCTCCTGGCTTCTAGGGATCCTTGCTGGATAATTGATTCTGTTGCCTTCTCCCACATGTCAGGTACAAATTTTTTTTTTACTCGTTTGTCATAGTTGTTTGATATTCGGTCTGTGGCCATTACTAATGGTCGGTCTTGCCTTGTTTCTGGAGGAGTTGTGCAGGCTTCTTCCCAGATCTCTCTTCATAAAGTTATATATGTGCCAAACTTTCCTATAAATCTTCTATCTATTAGTGCTATTACCAAACAATTTTGTTGTTATGCTACTTTTTTTCTTTTCACTGCACTTTTCAGGATTTACGGACTGGAAGGAGAGGATTGGTTTGAGCCGTGAGCATGGCATTGATGTGTACCTGCTAGTTAGTGACGAGATACTTCGGGAATTAGTGTTTGTGGCTTCTACCTCAGAATTGTGTTCGTTGTGGCACTATCACTTGGGCCATCCGTCTCACCAGAAGTTATAACAAGCTTTACCATGGATGACTGTTTCACCTTTTAAGTGTGAATCGTGTTAGTTAGGAAAACATCATTATGCTTCCTTTTGTCAGTTACGTTTCTAGTCTAAATTTATTTGAGTGAGTGCATTGTGACATATGGGGTCCCGTTAAAGTCTCGTCGATGTTCGGTTATCGTTACTACATTATTTTTATTGATGATTTTTCAAGAGTGTCTTAAGTATATCTGCTGAAAGATTGTCACATTTTTGATGTATTCAAAATTTTTCTTTTTGAAATGAAAAATCAATTTGGTGTTACTTTCAAGTATTTGTGTATTGATAATACATTGGAGTTTGTTTAAAACAGGGTTGAATCGCATCTTTAGGCATCATACATCAAACCACTTGTCCCACAGCTAAAGGTCACCGACTATGACAAGCACAGACATATTGATCTTTAGGTATCTCCCAATAGAATGGGGTAGCAGAACGAAAGCACAGACATATTCTTAATGTTGCTCGTACTATCGTGGTACACATGAAAGTTCCAAAATATCTGTGGTCTGATGTTGTTCTTACTGTCACCTATCTTATTAATAAAATGCCTTCTACCCCTTTAGGTGGCGAGATACCTCTTTGGCGTCTTCAAAAAGATGCCACGTTGTATTCCTTGACCCCTCGAGTTTTTTGGTGTGTGGCCTTTGTCCAGGCCTTGATAAACTTTCTCCAAGAGCCATCAAATGTGTGTTTGTGGGGTACTCTAGGACTCAACGTTGGTATCAATATTTTCATCCACCATCTGGTTGTTATTTTGTGTCTGTAGATGTCACCTTTTTCAAGTCTACGGGATATTTTTGTGATTCGAGGGTCTCGAAGGAGTCAGTAGTTGAGTCTATTTCTCTTCCATTTGTTGAGACTGGTATTGGCACGACAGATCCACCTCGTCCCTTGTAGGTATATTAACGACGACAGGACTACCAGCTCCACCAGCGGCAGAACCAACTTCTTCCTCGAATGCAGATCCACCTCTCAACGATTTTCATCTTCCTATAGCTCTTCGGAAAGGTAGTCGTTCTTCGACCTCTCATTTAATCTCCAACTTTGTTTCTTATGACTCACTTTCTCTCACTTTCCATGCTCTTGCTTTGCCTCTTTTCTCTGAGTCTATTTTCAAGAATCAATAGGAGGTACTTTTACTTCTCCACTGGAAGGCAGCGATGGACGAGGAGGTAGTTGCCTTGGTAGTTCGTAGCACATAGGAGTTAGTGACTTGTCCTGTTGAAGCTCAAGTAGTCACCTGTCGCTGTGTTTCTATTGTCAAGTACAAAGCAGATGGCACAGTTGATCGCTACAAGGTCAAATTGGTAGCTCAAGGATTCACTCGGATGCATGGTATTGATTATGATCAGACTTTTTCTCTAGTTGCTCACCTCAATTCTATCAAGATTATTCTCTCTATGGTTATCAATTATTCATGGGATGTTTGTCAACTTGATGTGAAAAATGCCTTCTTGTATAGAGATCTTACAGAGACAGTTCTTATAGAGCAACCTCTAATGTATGTTGCTCAGGAAGAGAACAAGGTATGCAAGCTCAAGAAGGTAATTTATGGCCTAAAACAGAGTCCAAGAGTATGATTCGAAAAATTTAGCAAAGTAGTAATGGATGGAGGCTTTCAGAAGTGTGATGTGGATCACTCTGTTTTTTACAAGAAAATTGATCAGGGATGTGTGGTGCTTGCGGTATATGTGAATGATATTTTGGTGACTGATAGTGACCAAAGGGGCATAAAAAAAAGTCAAAGAGCATCTTGCATTTCATTTTGTCACTAAAGACTTGGGGAAACCAAGATACTTTGTTGGTATTGAGTTTGCTTATACTAGTGGAAGGATGATGTTATTCCAAAGAAAGTATACACTTTATTTTCTTGAGGAGACAGGACTCTTGGGATGCAAATCAGAAAGTACACTTATTGAACAATCACCACCTTTTTGATATACTAGCTCTGAGGTGTTGGATGACCTTAGTCAGTACATGAGGTTGATTGGAAAACTCATTTATTTGACAGTGACTTGGTCAGATATCTCTTATGCTGTTAGCTTACTGAGTCAGTTTATGTATGAACCCAGAAAGATACACTGGTCTGGGGCTGTGCGAGTTCTCTCCTACGTGAAAGGTGCTTCAGGAAGAAGTCTAATCTATTAGAAGAATGGCCATATGAATGTTATGGCATATTCAGATTCGAGATATGCAGGAGACTGAGGGGATAGAAAGTCTACATCTGGCTTCTATACTTATGTAGGAGACAATTTAGTCACATGACGCAATAAGAAACAGAACGTGGTGTCACGCTTTAGTACTGAGGCGGAGTATAAGTCCATGACTCAAACTACATGTAAGATGGTATGGATCAAGTCCTTGCTGTCAGAGCTTGGTTTGCCATCTAAGATGCCTATACCGATGTTATGTGATAATTAAGTTGCAATCTTCATTGTCAACAATCTTACTTTTCATGAACACAACAAGCATATTGAAGTCTGCTGCCACTACGTTCGAGATATGGTGATGAAGGGAGTTGTATTTACTCCGTATATTCCTTCATCAGAGCAGTTAGCTGACATTTTCACCAAGAGTCTTAATATTAGGGTTTTTAGGTCTCTTTGTACCAAGCTAGGTCTTCTTGATGTGTATGCTCTAGCTTGAGGGGGAGTATTAAAGTTTTAGTTTATGTTATATCCTTTGTATATAAGTTAATAGGTAATTAGATATCTATTTAGTATATGGGTTTCCCTACCCATCTTATATATATGTACTCTTCTCTCTTTGTTAGATTGGACACATTATCTTTGCCCTAGTAACAAGTGGAAATTTGTTATTCAAGATGTTTACCTATTATAATGTATTGTAAGGATCTATCAATATCATGTCATTAGTTGTTAGCAACCACATATTTTTGTAAGCAATTACGTGCTCGTAGTAAACAAACACATGGTAAAGTGTTCCTAGAAGAATATGTCAACTGCCATGTCACTTGTATATTTTATATTAGTTAGTTATTATTACATCATGTCCATCTCATAGTTATCAGTCATATTTTTAATTGAGATGTTCTGTACCGTGCAATTTATTGTGTTTTCTTAGTTGTAGCATTTGAATCACATACATCTATTTACATTTAGGGAATTTTAAATACATGGTAATCTTTGTCATCATTCAAATCTAAAACATTGAAAGCTTCAAGAAGTTTAGGAATCAGAATTTGATATGTTTCTAAGTGTATCTTAGTACATCTGAATAATAGTTAAATTTGATATGTTTCATGGTTTCACCTTGTTCTTGATGTTGCTATATGTGGTGAATCTTCTTGAAAAAAATTTGGACACATGCCTTGTTCATATTGCTTGTGCCATATGCTTTCTCATGTAGGCATATTCAGTGTCTTTAACCACATCAGATCTTTGAAGATCGACTGGGCTAGAAAGATTCTGGAACTGGAAAAAGCATATTCATAAATAAGCATAACAGAAACGAAAATTTTTATATGGATGTGTCCAATCACTCAAGAGATTAACTAAGAATTATTTGCATATGGAAAATGGTAAGGTGGACCTGGTAGTTGATGAATTGTGTATCATCCAAGATTGTTGTGTTCATGTCATTATCCTTACATGTGAGCTGTTTTTGATGAAAATCTATTATTTTTGTAGGAAAGACACCTTCAATGCTTCGAACCTCCACTGCATAGTTGCACCGTAGTACAGAATAATCTGTAAATGAAGATGAATAACACGTCTTGCTTCCAGTAGGAGTCCACAGTTAATAAGCGATATTACCTGTCTTAGGCTCTTAGCTACCACCTCTATTTTTTCCCAATGCTACATTAATGGAGTAGTGCATCAAATGCTGATCCCTGGATTTTTCTTGAAAGTAATGTGCTGCAATTTTATCATCAGGTGCACAGTATGTTGGAGGAGGTAGAGAATCATCATGTGGTCAAAAGGGATTTAGAACATGAACTCCACGTGTTAAAACGGAGAATGCATACAATAGAAACTGCTAGTGAAATTTTGGACTCAGGCACTGGAAATATAGTTCAAACACCAAGGTTAAAAACAATATGTATTCTTTGAATTTAAAGTAATGATAGCTCATAGCTATCACACATGCAGTCGTATTCACCTGAGTTTGTTCAATTTCTATAGGAAAATTGATGACATAATTGCTGAATTTCATGAGGCAAGGAAACATATAGAGAGTCTTGAAGTGGAAAAAGCAAAACGAGTTGAAGAGGTACAAAGTGTCTATAATTTCCCACCCTCCAGCACACACACAAAAACCATTTTCATTTTACTCACTTGCTGATTCGTTTGATCGTCCTTCAAATCAATGTCATATTGTGAAGATCAACCAATACAAGAAGCATATCTCCGAGATTGTCTTGCATTCTGAAGCTCAATCAGCACTTTATCAGCAAAAGGTACGCAGACAAATTTAATGCTATCAATTTATGATTTCTGAGAAATATCAGGTTTGTTTGAGATCATCTGTTATTTAATGAAACAGTTCAAGATGTTGGAAGCTATGGTTCATGAAGCTAAAATTAATCCACTGCATGCCTCCCAAGCTGCCTTAAAAACAAACAAAGTGGAGAAAGGATCCACTCTAACAAGGGGATCTGGCTCTCCATTCAAATGTATTGCTAGTGTAATTCAGCAGATGAATACAGAGAGAGACCAGGAACTATCTGTAGCGCGAGTCCATATTGAAGAGTTGGAGACACTGGCAGCCAATCGGCAAAAAGAGGTAAACCTTCCAACTAAGTCAAATATTTAATTATGATTAAGTGGCTGTGGGAGTAGCTAACATCTTTTCTTTAAAATCATTATGGGCCTAGTGGATAGATAATTGCAATTTCATGTCATTTTGGTTTGTTGGGAAGTTGGGAGTTTTCAAAAAAACTTAATGTAAAACGAGATTGACTCTTTACTTTGCAACATCAATTATATGCTATGTTCTTATTTTATGTATTCACATTCTTCACTAGGTCTGCAAGTTGAGTGCAAGGCTAGAAGCGGTAGACCACATGACCCATGATGTTATCAGAGATTTACTTGATGTAAAATTAGACATGACGAACTATGCAGTAAGTAAAAAGAAAATATAGAATTGGATATGAAACCCCTTCAGATTCTTATTTGAGAATTTTTTTTTTCCAGAATTTGTTAGACAGAAGTCAGCTGCAGCAGTTAATAGAAAATGCTCAGCAACAAAATCGAGCAAATGACGCGAAGGTTTGCTTTGAATTTAAGGTGTCTCTCTTTCTCTCAGACTCTCTCTCTCTCTCACATCTTTGTTTTGGCTTTTTCATCAGGATGAGGAAATTATGAATCTCAGGAAGCACATTGATGGCTTGTTGGAGGAAAGGGACAGGTTACTTCTTTTATAAACTTAAAAATTGTGATAATTTTATTGTGTTTTGAGTAAATGCCAAAGGTATCTGTTATTAAGGTAAGGATAATCTATTATTATTGTTATCAAAGAGAGAAGAGTACATATATATAGGATGGGTAGGGACATCCATATACTAAATTGATATCCAATTACCCATTAACCTATATATTAAGAATATAACATAAACTAAATTTCTAACACTTTCCCTCAAGTTGGAGCATGCACATCAAGAAGACCCAACTTGGTACAAAGAGATTTAAACACTTCGATATTAAGATTCTTGATGAAAATGTCAACTGACTGTTTAGATGAATGAGTATGTGGAGTAGATATAACTCCCTTTATCATCAAATCTCGAACGTAGTGGCAGTCGATCTCAATATGCTTGGTGCGTTCATGGAAAGTAGAATTGTTGGCAATGAAGATTGCAGCTTGATTATCACATAACATTGGCATAGGCATCGTAGATGACAAACCAAGCTCTGACAGTAGGGACTTAATCCATACCATCTTACATGCATTTTGAGCCATGGACCTATACTCCGCCTTAGCACTAGAGCGTGACACCACGTTCTGTTTCTTGCTGCACTATGTAATTAGGTTGCCTCCTACATAAGTACAGAAGCCAGATGCAGACTTTCTATCCCCTCGGTCTCTTGCATATCTCGAATCTGAATATGCCTTAACATTCACATGGTCATTCTTCTGATAGATCAGACTTCTGGGCTCATACATAAACTGACTCAGTAAGTTAACAGTATAAGAGATATTTGGCCGAGTCACTGTCAAATAAATGAGTTTTCTAATCAGCCTCCTGTACTAACCAGGGTCATCCAACAACTCAGAGCTAGTATATCAAAAAGGTGGTGACTGTTCAATAGGTATACTTTTTGGTTTGCATTCCAAGAGTCCTGTCTCCTCAAGAAAATCAAGTGTATACTTTCTTTAAGATAACATCATCCTTCCACTGGCATAAGCAAACTCAATACCAAGAAAGTATCTTGGTTTCCCTAAGTCTTTAGTGACAAAATGAGCTGTAAGATGTTCCTTGACTTTTTTTATGCTCCTTTAGTCACTATCAGTCATCAGAATATCATTTACATATACCGCAATCATCACACATCCCTGATCAATTTTCTTGTAAAAAACAGAGTGATCCACATCACACTTTTGAAAGCCTCTATCCATTACTACTTTGCTGAATTTTTCGAACCACGCTCTTGGATTCGTTTTAGGTCATAAATTGCCTTCTTGAGCTTGCATACCTTGCTCTCTCCTTAAGCAACATGTCTTAGAGGTTGCTCCATAAGAATTGTCTCTGTAAGATTTCCATACAAGAAGGCATTTTTCACATCAAGTTGACAAACATCCTATGAGTAACTGTTAGCCACAGAGAGAATAACCTTGATAGAATTGAGGCGAGCAATTAGAGAAAAAGTCTGATCATAATCAAAATCATACATCTGAGTGAATTCTTGAGCTACAAATCTGGCTTTTTAGCGATCAACTATGCCATCTACTTTATACTTGACAGTATAAACTCAGCGACAGGTGACTACGTAGGTTCCAACAGGATGGGTCATTAACTCTCATGTGCCACGAGTTACCAAAGCAGCTATCTCCTCGTCCATTGCTGCCTTCCATTGGGAAAGTAAAAGTGCTTCCTGGTGATTCCTGGGAATAGACTCAGAGGAAAGAGACAAAGCAAAGCCACAGAAAGTAGGAGAAAGAGAGTCATAAGAAACAAAGTTGGAGATTGGATGAGAGGTGGAAGAACGAGTACCTTTCCGAAGAATTATAGGAAGATGAAGATCATTAGGAGGTGGATCTGCATTCGAGAAGGAAGCTAGTTCTGTCGTTGGTTGAGCTAGTGATCTCCGCCGTCGTTGATATACCTGCAAGGGACGAGGTGGATTTGTCGTGCCAATACCAGACTCAACAAGTGGAAGAGGAACAAACTCAACTGCTGGCTCCTTTAAGACACTAGGATCACAAAAGTATCCCGTGGATTCGAAGAAGGTGACATCTGTTGACACAAAGTAATGGCTAGATGGTGGATGAAAACATCGGTATCTACATTGAGTCCTGGAGTACCCCACAAACACACATTTGATGGCTCTTAGAGAAAGTTTATCAATGCTTGGTGAGAGATCCTGGACGAAGGTCACACACCCAAAAATCCGAGGGATCACGGAATATAACGTGGCATCTTTTTGAAGACGCCGAAGAGGTATCTCGCCACCTAAAGGGGTAGAAAGCATCCTATTGATAAGACAGGTGGTAGTAAGAACAACATCAAACCATAGATATTTTGGAACTTTCATGTGTACCATAATAGTACGAGCAACATCATGAATATGTTTGTGCTTTCACTCTGCCACCCTATTATGTTGGGAGGTGTGTGGACAAGTGGTTTGATGTATGATGCTAAAAATGCACAATAACATTCAACCTTGTTTTGAACAAACTCAAATGCATTATCAGTGCGCAAATACTTGGGAGTAACACCAAATCGATTTTTTATTTCAGAAAGAAAAGTTTTGAGTACATAAAAAATGTGACCATTATCTTTTAACATATATACCTAAAACACTTTAGAAAAATCATCAATAAAAACAATGTAGTAACGAAAATTGGACACAAACGAGACTCTGGCGGGACCCCAGATGTCACAATTTCACTAACTCAAATAAATTTGGACTAGACACTAGACGCAACTGACGAAAGGAAGCACGATGATGCTTTTCTAACTGACACGACTTACACTCAAAAGGAGAAATAATCACCCATTGTAAAGCTTGTTGTAACTTCTTAGTGAGACGGATGGCCCAAGCGGTAGTGCCATAGCGAAGACGGTTCAGAGGTAGAAGCCATAGACACTAATCCTCGAGGTATCTCGTCACGGATCAGCAAGTACACATCATTGCCACGCTCACGGTCCAAATCAATCCTCCTCTCCATCCGTAAATCCTGAAAAATACAGTGAAGAGGAAAAAAGGTTACATAACAACAAAATTGTTTGGTAATAACACTAATAGATAGAAGATTGACAGGAAAGTCAAGCACATATTAGACTTTATGAAGTAAGATTTGGAAATAAGCCTGCACAACTCCTCTAGAAACACGGCAAAACTGACCATTAGTAATTGCCACAGACCGAATATTAAATAACTGTCACAAACAAGTAAACAATTTTTTTATACCTGACATGTGGGAGGAGGCACCGGAATCAATTATCAAGGAGGGATCCCTGGAGGCCCGGAGAGTACTAGTACCTGTGGAAGTGAAGTAAGAGGCAATGGCGGCGGAGTTGGTGACCTTTAGTTGTAGGAGCTTGTCATAGTTAGCCTGCGAGATAGTAATTGTCGACTCCTCACTGGTGGAAGTGGTTGGTGGGGACTCCGTAGTAACATGTATAGAGGAAGAAGAACTGGGTCGTTCGTGTAAATCCCAACACCTCTCAACTCGATGACCAGTCCTGCCATAATAAGTACAATGCGAACATCCTCAAGCATCTGTGCGACCACGACCCCCTCCACGAGTACTATCACGTCCACGACCACGACCCCCTCCACGAGTACTATCACGTCCACGACCACTTGTAGCTACCATGGTTGACTAATCAAAAACTGAAGGAGTGGTTATGGCGATACGTAGAACACATGCAAAAGTGGTTTGTAAATCTGGTACACTGTCAGCTCTTAGAATCTGTCCTCTGATCTGAGAGTTGAGCTCAGGAGATAGGCTGAAAAGATAAATGGCCACAGCTAGTTCTTCTTGATACTGTCTCATCTATATAATATTCGTCGTCAAGGGTTGATGTACTTCAAGCTTATCCAGTAAACCACATAATAATGTAAAGTGCTCTGGAACAGAACGATCTCCCTGACGAAGAGTGAAGAGTTGCTCATACACCTTAAAAACCCTAGACATGTTCTTCTCATCACCGTAGGTGAGACGAAGAGTATCCCATATCTCTTTGGCTGGTCTCAGCATCATAACTCCTTTAGTGACAGAAGGCTCCATGTTGTTTACCATCCAAAAGACAATAACTGCATCATCGACGAACCAGAGTTTACCATCCAAAAGACAATCCTTGCTATCTGGTGACGGTTTGGTGCGATGACTTAGTTTTCTATGTGCAATAATAAGAGTCTTAAAACTTTGTGACCAGAGTAAATAGTTTTTGCCATTCAACTTTTCAGATGTTCCATTGAGATTCTTGACAAAGGATTCACAAGTATCCATAATAATGAATAATATAAGGTCTGAATTTTCAAAAACACGGAGGAAAAAGGTTAAATAGATGATTATTCTCGAGAAAACACGTAGCAACCGCCTATCGGGAACACCACTACGCAATTTGGAGGCTTAAACACCAGTAGATATCACGTATTTACCCACAAACAACGAAAACAAGAGATCAATGGGCCTAACACATGGCCTACCTACTGAACTGAAGACATATCAGGGTTGAGTAGTCCTTTTCGGCAAGATGACGGGGCTAGCCGTGCCCTTGGTGGTTGTCGGACTGGCATCCGACGACGGGGGAGGTAGGTGTTGCTAGCGAAAGAGCTTGGAGAGGGGTTGGAAGGGGTTTCCGGTGTGAGAGGAGGCGGTGGGAGGCTGTGCCAGCGTCGACAAGAGGTGAGGACAGGGCGGGCGGCGGCGAGAGGCTGTAGGAGGGGCTTGACGGTGGCCGACGATGGTGCTGTCCTCTCCCTTTTTTTTTTTTAGGTTAAAGAAACCTAAGCTCTTGATACCATGTTATTAGGGCAAAGATAATCTATTATTAGTGCTATCAAAGAAAGAAGATACACGTACATAGGATGGGTAGGAAGACCCATATACTAAATGGATATCCAATTACCCATTAACCTATATATTAAGGGTATAACATAAACTAGAACTTTAACAGTATCATTATATCATCTAATGCTGGTACACCTTAGTTTAGTAGTTAGTGAAAATAAATCCGTCAGACCTACCTGTATGTATGAATAGAGGAAAATATCAAAATCTATTATTAAGCATGTAGTTACCTATAAATAGGGTTTATCAGACACCTTAGACTAAATAGATATCCAATAACCCATTTAACTAATAGGACCTTAATACGTAACATAATTCTTCTAATATTCCTTTTCAAGTTGGAGTATATATATTTATCATGCCTAACTTTGTACATAAAGACTTAAAAACACTTACACTCAAGCCTTTTATGAAGATGCCAGTTATCTGTTCTGATGATTAAGTGTAGGGTGTAGAAATAATACCTCTTATCATCATATCTCATATATAATAACAGTTAACCTTTATATGCTTTGTGTGTTCATAAAAGATGAGATTATTGGTAATGAATACAACCACCTTATTGTCACAATGCATTGATATCATAGAATCAAACGTCGGTTTCGTGTCGGACTTCGGTCTGACAAAAATAGGAAACGTGTCGGACATCGGTGGAAATGTCGGTGGAAACGCGGTAAATTTACGGAAGTCCATGGAAATGATAAAAAAACTTTGAATTTTGATTTGAAA
>JAMKQA010021240.1:0-42133 GCA_024699735.1 Posidonia australis | reverse complement strand
CCTCGTGCGTAACAGGAATCCTTACCCATCCTCTGGTTAGCAGACATCCAGCCTTCCTATCTGCATCTCATGCATGCATTCATCCTTGTGTGGTTTTCCTCGTCTTTCCCTTAAAAGACTAGGTGGCGACTCCTTCTCTTTTTCTTTTTATCCTATCCTTGTGCCTTCGCCATCCATTGGCATGGTTGTGATCCCTTTCCCGCCTCCCTTCGGGTCCGGCATGGTCACACCATCCCAACCATGTCCTCCACAGTTTGGCACCGATAGTCCATCACCTTCACCCGCAGCCCTGGGTTCAAGCCGTCCAGAAACCTCTGCGCCCACTCCTCCTTAGACTCATAGGCAGGAGCAAAACGTTCCAACAAGGCGAACTCAGTCTCATACTTGAGCACCGACATCGTGCCCTGCTCTAGACTCTAGAAATCTCAGTGAAGTTGCTCCGTCACATGAGTGGGAAAATACTTGTCATAGAAGGCCGCCTTGAAATCCTTTCACTGGAAGCTAACAGTGACTGAGTCTAGGAACTTCAGCCACCTTATAGACCTCCACCACCTATCTGCCACACCATCCAGCAGATAAGTCGCCAGCCACACTCGTTGCTCCTTTGGGCACGTCATGCACTCCAACATCTTCACCACCTCTCCAACCAGGCCTCACTCTCCTAAGCACTGACCTTGCCCTTGAATGATAGTGGACGAAGCTTCGTGAACTGGTTCAGCCATGGGTCACCCGACGACTCGCTAGCACTACTCTTGCTAAACGTGTGAGAGATCCCATGTGCCAAACTCCTTAGTTCCTCACGAACCGCCTTCCATCTACCTACGTCCTCTAGGGACTCGGTCTCCTCGACAGGGGCCTTGCTCTTACGACCACGAGGAGGTATCCTGCTGGAGCAAGGCAAAGTACCTGCACCATAGATAAGACGACAACCCAAAAACCATGGCAAAAAATCAGGTGTAGACTCTACCATGCATACAAAACCTATGAAGTCCCTAGACTGAACACCCTAGGTGTAGCACTAGCCTAGTGCGACCTAGTGAACCTGGAGCTCTAATACCAACTATAACGCCCCATACTTTCCACGATAATTTAAAACAATTTAAGCCACAGGAAAATTAAAGCTAAAAAGAAAATATCTAACTAGTAAGAACCTGTGTGTGTAGTTAGGAGACTCCGGACTATATGCACTATGCTAAACCCTTGCATGCCAACACCTACAAACCAAAAATATGAGGAAAACGTACCGGTGGGAAACAGAAGTCACCCAGTACGCACCCCAAGAAAAACGGTGGGAAACAAAACCTTAATTGATTTTCTTTTAAATTCATTTCGCAAACCATTTCCTCAAAACCTCACAAACAAAGCCTACACCGACCAAAACCACAACCGGAGCTCTACTAGCCCAAAACCACAAGTAGAGGCCCTCAATGGCCAAAACCACACATAGTTAGTCAGGAAGTCTGGGGCCAGGCAACCAAACTCTGGCCACAAGCAGCCTACCGAAGAGCAACCAACGGCGTCTGTACTACCACCGACGTGTCACCCTGTACAGGAGCCGCGTCGTCCATCAATTCTCCCACCTAGAGAACCCTCACAAAGCCAACCCCACCATGGGATGGTTGTCCTATCTCTCAGGACACTACCAGCTATGGGGCACGTGTCCCACCCATACTAGCACCACAAGGTTCGCCTCCTCACGACGTCCTACACACACGGTGCTTAGGAGGGAGTGTCATACCTCTACACCTAACAACACATGAGCCTTAGTGCTCACAGCGATAGCAAGAGTATCATACCTCCCCATCATGCTACAAAACACCTCAACCCTCGGACCATAACCCCAGCCTCGAGACGATAATCAAGGAGTCTCATACCTTCAGGACTCGACATCCCTCAGCCTTAGTTATCTCGACCCCCGACCTCAACCAGGGAGTCAAGCCCGACCACCTGAGAATGTCGTCACATTCCCTGGTCTCGACGACACGATCCCACACTATCTCAGCCCGTATATAGAAAACTAGAAAACTCATTTTCCAAAACAAGCCAACTATCTCTTTGATACTTTCCAAAATCACTTTATATCTTAGGAAATTCTTTCAAAACCTCGACAAAATGGCACATCAGGTGTCCCAGGAGGGCACCACTGACGGCCCATAATCCCATCTTACAAGGACAAATACAAAATAATCTGGAAAATCGCTGCATTAAAATACATTTTCCAAAAATCCCAGAAAAACCCCTAAAAATGCCCTAGCAGACCTGCGCATGTGGAGGGCGCGTCTAGCTAGTGCCCTTGGCACTTCTGTCTGAACACCAGTAATGCTAGGAGCAGGGGCCAGAGCTGCTGTCGAGCCCACACATGTGGCCAATGCAATCAGCCCGCAACCCCAATTTTCTGTCAAAATTCAGATGACTTACGGTAGGGCACCCAAAAAATCGTTCGAGGTGGAAGCTCCAATCGGACCCCCCAAACAATCACCAAAAATCTCAAATAAAACATAAGATGTAGACCCTTGAGTCTACTCCAAAATCCATCAAACAAAACTAAAATTCATTCACCATGCATCAAGATACAAAATCACAAAGATATAATGGTTAAAATGACCCAAATCTCAACCGCCGACATAAATATTCATAAAAACCACAACAAATCCCCAAAAATTCTAAAACATTAAATTTAGCCTAGATTACATGCATCCTAGGCATTTCTACCATTTGACATGATTTCTACACATTAAATTGGGGATACGTACCTCAAACGATAATCAGCCACCCAACGTGCCCTCCGACCAGCCACCGACCCCCACCGACGACCACAACCCTCGTCAAGGCTTCCCTGACCTCAGAGACACGCCACCGGAGCTCCACATGCCGTCACGATCCGCCACACGCCACCACCACCTGTTCTCCCACTCTCAAGCTCTCTCTCTGTTTCTCACTCACACCCACTAGCAGACGGGAAGGAGGAGTGAAGAAGAAGATGGAGAAGAAGTGGAGGGGGAAAAGGAAAGGAAGGGAAGGAGACTTGGCTGGGGCTCTGGTGTGTCAGAGAATACTTGCCTCATGCACGCATTATATATGTAGGGTAGGAAGTCGCTGCGCAACTGCCCACCAACCCCCAACATGCGGGCACCCACAAGTCTCCGGCCACCCTCTAGCCTCGCCGCACACAACCCAACTGCCTACTCCAAGGCACGAGCCAACGACCACAGCCCAACCACTAACACAACAACCGGCCCACAAACGTGGGCCCGACATGGACCCACACTCAAGCCCCTCACGCATAATGCCACAATGCACAGTACCAACCATGCACAGGTACACGCCATAGAAGCCAGCCCACGAGGCCCAAGTCCATACGCACAAATCTACACAACAGGCCTTAGAATAGTAACACCCATCTAGGAATAAATTCATTAAAAATGTAAATAATTACAAAATGAATTTATGGGTGTTACAAAATCATACCTCTAGGATTTGACGAACACTTGCCTACAGCCTCTTGGACTTCGACTCAAGACATCAACCTAGGTGACGTGCTTGACCAACCAGGAATGCGGCCACATCACCTAGTCCTGACAACATGATCCTCTAGTTTATTGGTCAACCACAAATAGAAAACCATGGAAAACACTTTCCATAATCTTTGCAAAACTATGCATTTCCTTTTCAAAACTCCTCTAGAAAACCATTTCGAAATCCTTTAAATAATAGCTCCAAACACAACAAAACACGGTTTCAAACATGACACGAAAACCATAAACCAAAACCACAACTCAAAAACATAGCCTTGACAGCTTTTTTGTTTGGTCTAGAAAGCCACACCATGGGAGCGCCTGAGTTCTATAGCATCACGCTTAACTTACAATGACAATCCAAAAACAAAACCCAAAACACACCAAACAAGGAAACAAAGGCACCTTCAAGCATAAAGTTTACCCTAAAAAGCTCACATAGGAACCCAAGCAATGGTCTTGAAGTACTATTTAACTTGCAAGACCGACCCCAAACACTAGATACACTCAGAACTCTAAGTCCTTGTGCCAAAGTGTAAGATGCCTATTGGCCTACATCTCACATGAGCCACAGCCAGGTCAATGTCAAACATCTAAATAGTGTCACTGAATACTTCATTCAATGCACCACACCCCAAACCCAACCAACAACTAATCCTAAGGCAAATTATGATTCCTATTGTCCATCTAAACCATTTAGGGAAGAACTTAGTATTTCTAAGTCATATAGACTTTTATTCTAACTATAGCACAAGTAAGATTTTGCTAATTCGTTTTAGCCATTTCCTAAAATCATTCTAATGAATTTTCTAAACATTATTACGCCATAATTATATACAAGATTAATATGACACTAAGCATATTAAAAACCACCCAAAACAAGTCATTAAGGACTCAAATGCAACTTATTCAAAATAAAGGACTAAAAAGTAATTTAAATCTAAAAACTAGAGATTGAAAAGTAATTTTACACAAATGTGAGGGACAAAATTGCAAATTTCCCAAACACTACTATTCTTCTTCCTCATCTAAACGAACCAGTATATGAACAGTATAAATCACACTTAAATGATCAAGACCAAAATTCCATTATTCATCCAAAAATTGCAAATTACATACCAAACTGAAGATGTCAATGATCTTTACAATTTGAGACAAGAATCACAAAGATTCGTTGAAAGGATCCCAAGAAAACACTAAATAAAGCTCACAGATACTTTTCACAAGCATGTGAACCCATGAGTGAATAAAAACATTGTGATCTCACCACACACAACCAAAGATCACAAACAAGATACCAAATTGAAGATCTTAAGATGATCTTCCATTTGGGATAAGAATCATCAAAATCCATTGCCTATAGCTCGAGAAAACACCAAACAAGCATACAAGCACTATTCACACACCATATACCATTGTCATCCATAAATTGACCACAAATACCCATAAATGCACCAAAAATTCTCCCAAGCAAAAGCACACCACAATCCACACTATCATGCTCCTACTAACAATTCAAGTATAATAAGGAAGGATCTACGAAGTGTGTACCTTTCACTGGTGACAACAACAGTGTTGCAATGGTGGTAAGCAACAACCTCCTCTCTCTCCTCCACTACCAACACTAGATCCTCCTCTATCACTCTACATAAGGCAACGACAAGGTCGACAATGCGGCAATCACTGAAACTACCATCCTCCCCTCTTCCTCTCTTAGTTTCTCTCTCTATCTCTCACTCTCTCATTCTATGACTCTCTCACTCTCTTCTCCCTACTAAGGAGAAGAAGATTAAGAAGAAGCAGAAGAAGACAGGAGAAGAAGGAAAAGAATAGGGAAAAGAAGGGAGAAGAGGCTCGATCTTCTTACTCTCTTACGTACACCCTAGACAGAGAGGAATATGTTGCCCTTAAATGGCCACAAGCCAAGAAAGCCCATGCACATCTCAATGAGTCACGAGTTCGTACACGCAACCACAGGCCAACACTCATGACCTTGTGCATCAAATCAAAGATAGCACAACATCAACCTCCAAGATATTACCACATGCACGAGAGGCCACGAGCACTCAAAACTCAACCACGAAACCACTTACACCTCAAGTTACTCATGTCAAAGGAGATCTGTTGCCAAGGTACACCACTAGACCACCACAATCAAGAATGAACCGACAACACATCCACGAGGGTCTATACCACGACTCAATCTTAAAACACCAAGGCTCCACATCCAAAACCAAGCTGTGATGCCAGAATCACTTAAACGCAGCTTAAGTCCTAGGTTTTAAATATCAAACTTTCTACACCTAAAATACGTGCTAGAAAAATGCATCAGGAAAACACGATAAAGATAAGCGCTACCCATATGCGTCGGACTGACACAGACCACAAGCCTTAAATGTGTGCCTTCAAGCATCTAATGCCAAGAAAACTAGAAATACACCAATTCAGGTGTAGAACGCTACTGGAGATGCATTTCACATTAAACGTAAGGGACTTAGTGTCTAACAATCTAGAATTTCTAATGAAATATCTAGCTTAAAGTATTGTTTCAAATCTAGGTCATTACATCTTAACCTCCTTAAAGGAATTTTGCCCTGAAATTCTAAAGGTGAAAGACTAAGGGTACCAAACTCAAATGTTTATCTCACAACCTTAGACAACCAGCACAATGATGCTGCCCAAAACTCAATACCCTTAGGAGAAATCTACACTCCACAAGGCCATTTCATCCCACAAAGGTCAAGAGAGACACTAAGGACTCAACTCTCCTCGAGTCCAACTCTACCAAATCCATGGAAGGTGATCCCTTCAGGACACAAAACCTCCAACCATAAGCTCAAAATAGTGTCTTCCAGAGTATTGAAACAACTTGAACCTTTCTAGCAAACACACAAAACACAAGGGTGACTAGGTGCACCTAGTTCCTATCAGCATTCGTTATGCTATTCTGATGCTCAATTAGGTCAACAACCACCCCAAACTCCACACCATGTGCTCAATAACACCACTCATCACCTCAAATTACCTCCTCCAACCCAAGGCACAAAAGAAAATCTAGCTATTGAGACACAACAAATCTCTTCACGGATTTGAAGTGTACTAATAGACTATCTAACCAAACATTATCTAACTCCAGGAACTGTTTCCTAGACCGACACTCCATCAGATCTAAATCACAAACACCACTGTAGCCAACACAATCACATGGGTTGGATAGTTCCAATTGTGATTCTCTAACCAACAAGGATCACAAATCACTATGTTGTCTCACAGCAATAGGAATTTATCCCAACCCAAAGCCACAAGAATCACTACTTCCAATGAAACAACCATAACCAATGGTAAAGACCACTTGGGAGTCAAACTCGAATGAATCTCCAACTCAATGCAACTCTCAATAAAAGTGTTCAAACCAACTCGAGCTATTCCTACTACCTAGCTAACCTGTCCATGGTGCCACTACCTTGGAGAGGCCTCAATGGGATCTCCAAGATTAGTTCACCTGAATCAGGAGTCAATTGATTAGAGGAATCACTTGGGATCACACTCAACAACTCAACCAATGGTACCACCAAACAAGATGGGAAGCCAACCTCACTGACTCACCTCATCTCAACCGTAGAACGCAGAAGAACACACAAGAGAGAAAATCTCTACATATCGATCAATACCACACCATTAGATCTACAACAAAACAAAACCAGTTGGGTTTCCTTCAACAGGACACCCCAAAAGAAAGCACTAGAGAAAAAATTCCTCTAATCAAATAACATTGATCCAGTCAAACAACCAACACACAACACAAATACGCTATGTTACTTTACAGCCAAGATACCTCAAAGCAACACACAACAACACATTGCGCTATGTTACTTTATAGCAAAGCCTCCAAACAAAATGCATGACACAACCATGCAGCATCCACCAGGTAACTTTGTCCTCAATCAAAGTATCTGGAGCAACCAAACACTTCTAGGAAACCACCCAGGTCACCTAGAAGCAACAACAAGAGGATGGAACTCAGAGTACTCTTTGCACCAACTACAAAAGCAAACAACAACCAATGTGGAGGTCCATACATGAGACAGTCACTTATTGCACCTCTCCCTCCACTACAAAATCCAAAACCAGCCTGAGAATAGATGGTGGCAAGAAAACACATCCTCTGATCAGCAAATGTGGGGTGCGTAACCCTTTAAAGGATTCAACGCATCTATCTACAAATGCCCTGCCTTCATGTAGCTTTAGTACACCGAGCAAACCAATGATGACATGAACAACCTAGGTAACATGACTCATCTCGCCCCTCACACAACAAGGTATCCTACCTATATGTCAATATTGAGTCATGCCCAGTAAACAATCGCCACTACTCCCACAGGCAACACGACGCATAATCCACATAATGTTAGTGGACAATACCTAACACCACACTCCACGGAGTTGAAGAGATCAAGAGAAACACTTCACACAAGCGTACGTAGCTTCGCACTCTGTTCCTTGCTACTCTACTAGGTTGACGATCTAGGAATCCAAGTATTGAGAAAACCTTCCAACAAGGAGTCGACATCCATCTCTACAACGAGCAGACCAACACTCCCTAGCTTTCTCATGGTGCTTCACAAGACATTCTCGCTGACACTAGAGCTGGAGTTGAAGACACTTAGCGACAATGCAAGCAAGAAAATCAAGGAAAAATAATAAAAACAAGGAGCAGGTATGCATGATATGCAAATCTATGGAGTCACCTAACCAAACATTATTAGGCTAATGCTCCTAATTAATCTAACACTCTGATACTAGCTGTAATGAACCCCCAATCGCTACCTCTCAAACCTATCTGCATTTTTTCATTTTTATCTTTTTCTTATAATTACACTAATTTTGAAACTAAATCTAAGCAAATATTATAAGCACAATTAATAGAAATAAAACTAAACAACTCACTTATCCAAAACCCTGAATGTGTGGTAATGTGACTCCATCTTATGTGCACTAGTAAGATCAACAACTCTTATTCCGAGACCTACGAAAACAACACAATAAAGAAAACATGAGTGACCACTCAAAATAGTCACTCAACACACACCTCACCTAAGGACACCAAAACCACAAGACAAGCACACCAAGGAAATAGGCATAACCTTGCCAAGCAACTAAACACATGCATCTAAGCTTGATGCTACAACAGCACACCAAGGCAATCTACTATTGCGAGACAACAGCAAAACCATAAAAACATGCCTTTATAACCACTTTTCTATTTTCCTTTAATAAACTATATGCATGTTTTTTCAAAATCCTTTATGCATACTTGAAATGGCGAGTCCTGCCAACTCAAGTCCAAAACCACACCAAAGCACACAATCTGACTCTACACACTCTTTGTGTAGATCAAACAACCAATGATGTCTAAATACTCTCTGTAGAATCTAGAACATCCACCATAGCAACCACAAAAACCATAGAAACAAGCACGATCTATTCAAGACCTGAGCTTAATCTCCTGAATAAGAGCACAACAAAACACCATGCCACACAAGCGTAACCACTACCTTTGACCATGCCAGCAAATTACCCTCGAGGCATAGATGGGGCGCTCGAGGTCCAATAAGGCCATGATGAAAGAGGGTAGATTTGAGGGAGGATGCTCCACTCAGAGGAGAGGAAAAAAATAGAAAAAGATGGATAAGGGAAAAAAAAAAAGTCACCACCTAGTCTTTTCAATTTGGGAGACGAGGAAAATTGAAGAAAACCAATTGACAAAACAAATCAAGATGCACCAACAAATTCGAAGAATCCATGCCAATGGATGCGACACATGTGTCAATGCGAGCCAAAGAAAGGGTAAGGACTCTTATTACGCATGGGGAAGGTGTTAGGTACCCCCATAAGCCCTACGAATTAGTCTTTCTCGACTTTCTTGCTCACATGTGAGGCTATGTAGGCATTTAATTGCCATTCATGTTTGCCACTTAAGCATGATGATGTGAAGATAAAAGGATGCAAGGGAAAAGATGTAAGGTAAAGAAGACATGTTAATCAAAGTAATGGAGAATATAAAGTCAAGAAACCTAATGAAGAAATGACATTAAGAAATCACAAGCAATGTACCCAGTTTGGATGGACAAAAGTCCCTGGAAAATCCACGCGACTAGGCAGCACAAGCCTATCATGGACCAAGAATAAGCACCAAACAACATACTTTCATCATCCTAAAAATGTGTTGCAAAAACCAAATCTCCCAGCCAAGTATATGAAAATGTAAAGCAAAGGGAAAGGAATCCAAACATAAGAATCAAACGAAAAATCCAAATGCAAAAACAAACTTGGTAGGGGACTCAGCCTACCTGTGCACTCAACCACGCCATTCGCGCAGCTAGCACGTGGTATCGGCCCGTGGTCTAGGATGGGTGCTAGACGGCAGTCCTTCATCATCTTCCCCATGCTACTAGAGTATAAAAATAAACAATGCAAGCATCTTGAACACTAAAACATTCATCCATGGTCACCAATGAGCAAACAAAACACATTCAAAACGAGTGGGCCACTTCCTTCTCCTTTGGTCATGTTCATCGGACTAGACGTCCTCCGCTGGCCATGGTCGAGGCCAGTGGGATTTGTCAGTCCTTTAGGGTAATTCAAGGACAAAGAGGGAGGTACGAGGAGGTCCCAAGAAGTGATGAGATGCAATATGAAGGTATGCAACCTTCCCTCCATCCACATGGAGTTCACTAGCCCAACTCTTCCGTTCGGCCATTAACAGCGGCCAGGAACTTGAATGGAGCATCGAGAGGCTTGGGTGGACAAAGAGGAAGAAGGGAGAAGCCTTGGGACAGATCAGACCATGCGCTCAAAGGCTGTCGACCTCACGTAGGTCGTCAACCATCCACCAGTGGTGGATGATGCAAATGCCAGAAATTAAAGCATAAAAAAAACCAAATGGACAGATAGTTCTACAAGGCTAGCATGCTAGGAAAAGAATGAGCAAGTGTGGGGGTACCTGTCATGTCGAACAAAGGTGTATCGCTACTGCAGTGTTGTGGCTCCAACGAGGGGGTCCCAATCGGTGGTCGGCGATGAGGTAGAGGCTGTGGTCACTCTGGAAATGTAGAAGGGTGACTAGGGAAGCTTGGGTGTAGGTTTCAATGCAATGTAGAGGTCTAAGAAGGTTGGTGATGTTGTGGGGTGGACTAGTGTGGTGGTGAAAAATGGGGTGAAGGTTGGTTTTCGATGGACAGGTGGAGGGCAGCGGTGTTTCTAGAAGGGCGGTGAAAGCTTTGAAAGCAAGAAGGATGTGTGGGGAGAAAGTGAGGACGAGCACTGGCCAAGAGTCGCTCGTTAGAGACGTGGGCTGGTTTTATAGTCGGCTACTTAGATCTGAACCACTAGTTTCCACCAACTCTCATCCTCTGGCTGAGATTTGATCAAGAGTATACGAAGCGGATTTAAACCAACATGGGGGGATTCATGGCCTAGATGGAGAGTGGAACATGTGTAGATCTACATCAATCAATGGGAGACGAGGATTTGGTGTGCCATAGGTGAAAGGACAAGCCGATCCTTCACCTATTAGCATTAACCCAAGGCACCTGCGTGCCACACCTACATGACACATCTGTGATATCGGGCTGCGGTGGTCCTAAGATAGGTGACTTGCAAGGAAGGTAGGATTAATCCACCCAACATCTAGGCCACAACTGGGCTTGTAGGTTTAGTTAAGGTGGTGTTTAGGTTAGGTTTTTGGGTCATGTTTAGGATTATGGGCTTAAATAGGGTTTGGGTAAAGAAGGTGGTTGCACTGACCGACCATCTAGAACAAGTACTGTTAGAGAAGCTGACTGCGAAAATCAGAGTGTCTAAAGATGCCCATCTTTGAGCAAGATCAAGGGAAGTAAGATCGATGCTCAGGGTTGAGAAAGACACCCCACCAAAGTCATGGGAGAACATGTTGTGAGCATTGAGCCATTTATTTAGTAGATGCACTGAAGGTCGCGACTTGTTGCCAAAATGCAAATGTTGATGCAAGATGCTAATGTCAAGTATGCATGATGTTTAGCTGCTGGTATGCTGCTCTTGCGCAGTATTTACGCAAATGCAGGGTGTTTCTTGATGACTATTGATGCAGTGTAAATTAATGCCGATGAATATGTGATGCTGGAGATGCAAGATGTTGGTTGTGGATACTAATGCTAGATGTAAATGATGCAATGCTAAACGCCATGATGAAGGTCAGTCATGCCTCAACAAGGGGGATAACACATCATCAAGAAGACACAAAGAGGGGCATGATGGGTTGATAGACACATCAGCTAGATAGTATGGGCTATCAACCCAAAGACAAAGATGGGTGTGACAAGATATCAGACTTACTTACCTAGCAAAGATGTTTGATGGATGTTGTTTGAACATTTGACAGTGTCACCCGAATAGTTTGCGATATCAGCCCAAAGGAAGAGGGGTCACAACAACATATCGAACTTGCTAGTTGAGCAAAGACGTTTGACAAACGTTGTCTAGACATTTGATGATGTCACCCTGATAGTTCTGGATATCGACCCAAAGGAAGAGGGGATATGGCAAGATATCGGACTTACTAACTGAAGGAACAAAAGAAAGAGGTAAGTTTCAGACTTACCGACCGAGGGTAGGATATGATGAGTTCGGACTCACCGACCAAGAATATGATAAGCATCAAACTTACTGACCAAAGATAGAAAGATATTGTAACTTGCGAGCTGACAAAGAAAGGGGAAAGATGAAAAGTTATCAGACTTGTTGGGCCAACAAATGACAAGTTTCAAACTTACCAAGGATAGAAGGATATGTTGAATTTTAGACTCACTAACCGGAGATACAGTAAGTTTCGAATTTACCGACAAGAGACAGCAAAATATCAGACTTACAGGCCAACGAAAAAATGGGAGAGCTGACAAGTTATTGGACTTGTCGAGCCGACAAAGAAAGGGGAGAGCTGGCAAGTTATCAAACTTGTTGGGCCAACAAAGAAAGGGAAGAGCTGACAAGTTATCATACTTTTCAGGCTGACAAAGAAAGGAGAGAGCTAACAAGTTATCAAATTTGTTGGGTCGACAAAGAAATGGGAGAGCTGACAAGTTATTAGACTTGTCAGGCGGACAAATGATAAGTTTCTGACTTACTGACCGAGGATAGAAGGATATGATGAGTTTCAAATTCACTGACCTAAGATATGGTAAGTTTCAGACTTACCGATCAGAGATAGCAAGATTTTGGACTTGCATGACAATAAAGAGAAGGGAGAGCTGACAAGTTATCAGACTTGTCAAGATGACAAATGGCAAGTTTTGTACCTACTGACCAAGGATATGATAGATGTGATGAGTTTCGGACTCACTAACCAGAGACATGATAAGTTTCAGACTTACTGACCAAAGATAGCAAGATATCGAACTTACAGACTGATAGAAAGGAGAGAGATGACAAGTTATTGGACTTGTCAGGCCAACAAAGAAAGGAGTGAGCTGACAAGTTATCGAACTTGTTGGGCTGACAAAATGCAAGTTTCGTACTTATCGACCAAAGATATGATAGATGCGATGTGTTTTAGATTCATCGACTGAAGATATGATAAGTTTTGAACTTACCAACCAGAGATAGCAAGATATCAGACTTGCAGGTCGACAAAGAAATGGGAGAGATGACAAGTTATCAGACTTGTCGGACCAACAAATGGCAAGTTTCAAACTTATCGACCGAGGATAGATGAATATAATGAGTTTCGTACTCACAAACTAGACATATGGTAAGTTTCGGACTTATCAACCAGAGATAGCAAGATATTAGACTTGTGGACCGACAAAGAAATAAGAGCTGCTGATGGCAGCTACTCTTGTTGCTTTGGGTCTAGGTCCTTCCAAAGGCTCGCTTGTGTCTTTGGCATATGTTAGGGGTAAATTTATAATTTCCCAGTTGAATGATCTAAATCCTATCAGCGGTTGATCCTATAGGAGAGAGAGATCTCAATGTCTTTCCTAGGATGCTTGGTGGTGTCTTGCCAACAGATGAGGCACAAACGTTTTTTGTGCAATGATAGAGGCATATTCGTAATTTACCCATCTATAGAGGTTGAATCTGTAGAGGGCTAATCATGTAGTTTGGTGGCAATCCCAAACATAGCTAAGGATGAAAGGGACATTCTGTGAGTCTTGGCTAGCAATCCGAGCACAAATGCCTCTCTATGGAAGGATAGGGGCATTATTGTAATTTCTACTAAGCTGCTGCATTTCTCACTTCATGGTGTGAAAATCAACTTTGCCATGTAGAAGGGGCATTCTTGGCTTTCACAAATAAGATCTGGACTTCATAGAGTTTGCCTTGGTGAAGGTCAAGGGCTAATTTACAACTTTGAAAACAATAGGGGCCTTTCGACAATTTTCTCAGAAGTTGCTTTCGTGAACCAACTGTCAGCCTCCAGGGAACATATGTTCTATCTAAGTGCTCCAGATCGCTTTCTTCAACCCTAGATGTGTTATGCTGGAGTTTTGTCAGAGGACAAAAGTTTGGGGGCTTCTTTGCAAATTTTTCAATTCTAAGGCATGTAAGGGTTTTCTGAGGTATGGTGCCAATATGTGCCTCTCAAAGTTGTCCCCAGAAGTGCTGACTGTCAAGTGATCATTTTCTGAATTTTGGATAGGCTTAGGGACCTATTTGCAATTTCAGAAACTATCACAAGGTTTTTGCAAAACTTCTCATCTAGGTCAATTCTAGCAATGATCTCTGATACAGAAAGCCAGCCGGGAGTCATGAAGGGTAAGCGGACATTATCCTAACTTTGCGAATTTCCTGCAGCAATTTTGCAATTTTTCTAGTAAAATTACACTTTAGTCCAAAACTACTATCAGAATTACCTAATAAGCTGGAAACTTTCCACAAAATTGTGGGGCCCACCAGCGGTTATCACTATTGTGAACAAGTGCTTGGTAGTTGGCTATTCTTTCACATTTGCAAAATGGTCCATGTACATGAATGCATAAGTTATGAAATATGCCATTTAAAACCATAGGCCTCTCCCTCTCAACTCATTTTCTTCCTCCTCCTTACTGTGCCTGTGTCCTCTCGTCTCCTTCTTCTTCCTCTTCACTGACAGACTGACGGCTAGGGCTTCAATGGCTCGAATAGTAGCGAAGTGGTGCAGCTTTGGTGAGGGACTGGTCGATGAGAGTGAGGATCGCCGGCCTGCGCATCAAGGCCATGCATTGCCAACGTGGGAGGAGGAAGGAACGGCGACAGTGAGCAACCAAAAAAAATGGTATGCTCCTCCTCTCTCCTCTGTGCTTTCTCTTTTCTTTTGTTCTCTACTTGGCTTCTTCCTCTTCCCCATAGAATGGGTGCACCGTGTGCCCCTTCCCCTTGTCCGGCGTTGTGGCGGCCTACCGGTCGGTTGGACAATGGTGTCGATTGCTGGGGCTGGCTGGGAAGTTGGTTGGCAGTGTATGACTGGCCGGTGTTGTGGTGGCTAGTCGCTAGCTAGCACATCAGTGGGCGGTGGAGGCCTTGGTTTGTTGCTGGCCAGCGGCAAGCTAGTGTGGCAACAGCTGGCCGGTGTTGTTGCTGCTCTGACCGGCTACGTCTCGCCTAGATGACCGCCACTGAACCTATAACTGCCTGCACGCTCTGAACACATTTTCCCCAAATTTAGGAATCGAATTTCTATGGAATCAAATTTTTATATTGTCTACCATTGAATCCTTGTAAAATGTTGCAAAATTTGATCTTTGAATACATAGGCCAAACTTCGTATAATATCTCAACATTGTAAAGACTTCCACGGCAGGGAATGATCAGATATTCTGCCCAGACACATACTGTGCTTGGTGGGAAATAACCTGCTTAGGCACAAATTCTATGAATAATGCATGTCTTTTATATTTGAACTGACATATTTTAAACCTGCTAAGTCACCATTTTCTGTTTGCAGTCTGATCCTAAGTACAAGCTTCCCAAGGCTAGCACAGATGCCTTTGGTTCACGGTCCTAGGGTCATGGGGCTAGTTCTCGTGATTCGAGAGCGATGCCACGCCCACAGGCGTCGAGGAGATCAGCCGACAATGATGAGTCAAACAGGACCAAGGAGGTAAATTATGTGTGAATTAATTCATCTGCCTTTCACTACTAGATCAGAAATTGATTTGTTGTCTACCATTCTGCAGGAGTCTGGCCATTTCGAGGGGTGCTTACTTTGCAACGACCATCTCTGCAATAAGGAAAACTTTGAGGTACCTTTCTTTGAAACCTGAGTAGAATAAATTTAAAGCGCAGACTCAGTTACTGATCTAGTTTCTTTGTTGTTTGATAGAAAGCTAACACTGGTTGGGCCATGCTGTGCCTCTAGGTGCCTATGTCGGATCACTTTAGGTGTCTCCCTAGCTTTTTGTGTGATTTCCTACTACATCATAGCCCATTCAGGGGCCTATTATGGATCCATGCCATTCATGGACACTACTAGTTTTTCAGAGCTCTAACGGAGAGGTAGCGTCACGAGACGCATACTTCTTACCTCACGCTTGGTGAGATGACAATCCTACCTAATCACTAGGCTCTATTGACTGGGCTGAGCTTCAGTGGGGACCCGATAGTGGGGAAGGTGACGCAAGGCTTCTCCAAGGTTCCTCAATTGCTGGGGCATGAGCATCCACCTCTCACCCATGATTCGTACTATTTCCGTTCCGATTCGCTATGGGAGTGGATGAAGATCTAGCCAAACCCGGCCCCAAGATCCCAAGAGGAAGACTATGTTCGCTGCCACTTCCTACTCGAGTGGATTGGTCTGATATTCTGCGACACCTTGGGCTATTGCATGTCAGTTGAGTGGTTGATTTACTTGGCTGATCTGAACAAGTTGGACAGCTATGATTAAGAAGGAGCCAATTATGCCTACATGCTTGGTGGACTTGATGACGTAGTCTAGAAGAATCTGTGCTCCCACAATGGTCTTTATCCACTTTTGACGGTAATCCTCTGTACATTTTTTGTTTTATTTAAACTTATGATTATATCTTGTAGACACCCTGGTTTCCAGCTAATGTCGGCAAGTGAACCCGATAGAGAGTGTAACTAGACGGCTGATCCGACCCTACCCCAATTTCCCAACCAAGCTCATAAACCTAAAACAAATCCAAAACCTCCAATTACCCTTAACTCTACACATTTACTAAGCCCAACACCTAAAAACCCAGCCCGTGTGCTCGGGCCCAATCACATGCGCGGCCCAAGCACGTGTCAGGGCTAGGGCAGCACGACAGGCACCACTTGACTTGTCGCTTTCGTCGTACGACCTCGTACCTTGTACAAGCGATGTCGTGCACGGAGCGTTGATTTGTCCCTAGGCGTGCTTGACATTTCCAACCTTCCACGCCATGCCATCGACCTTCCCATGCCCTGTGTCATCTGTCGTTGCATGCCACCTCTCCAGCACGTCGACGAGCCATTCCTTGGCATGCTTGACAACTGAGCCACCCACGCCAGCAACAACCTACCACGCCAAGCGATCGACCAAAAACCCCTCGAGCCCCTTCAGATGAGGGACACCCAAGCATTCACGCAAGAGGAAAGTCGAGAGAATCCAGAGAGAGTTCTGTCGGAGAGAACTTGAACCCAACGAACCCAACACCCAAATTCCGACCAGTCTCCTCTTTTCCACCTCCAGCGAACACCCCCGGACCTCCCTTAAGCTCCTCGCTCACTCCTAGTCTGCCTCCAGCACCGCGGTAGCCATCCAACCTCTTGCCGGAGCTTGCCCCCAGCTGACGCCTGCCCCTTACCGACGCCGGCGACATGCCTTGGCCTACTACAGGTAACACCCCCTCTCGGGCCACCAAAGGAACATTATGCGTAGACTTTCACTCATTCCAGTGTAGTTTTCTTCTCGCATTTTCACCCTTTTTCCATTGCATCCCACAATTTCCCTCGCCGATGGTCTACCCATGCTGGCACGAGGCACCGGCCACTGAGCACAAGGCTCGATCCATCCTGACAGCGCTTTTCCTCCTCCTCTTGCTCCCTTGAGCCGCTGAGTTGCCCCCCAAGCGGAAACATCCTATGGAGGCTCAACGAAAAGAGGTCGGTGTTGACACTAGTGATGGTGGTGTGGAAAGGAGAACCCTTTCGCAACTCCATGATTCTTTTGCATCCTCCTTCCACTGTGGTCGTCTGCTCAAGCTCTCGTACAACCCTCATCATCTGGTGATGCCCTGCTCTCCAAGGAGGATGCGATGAAAGAGGAAGGTCTAACCCCTATTCTACCTGCATGCCCCATGCACGTATCTGATAGGGCCTGGATGGGGTCAGACCTGACCAAGCCAAAGCCACACCTTCCCTATTTTAGGTCCCCCTACATCTTTACTTCCATTATCATGGTTTTTTACTCTCTAACTTACTTAAATCCCTTGTTTGCTCAAGTGTTCTCTTATGAAGTGGCTTTTCTCCATTCTTAGCCCATGCAGGAGCCCAGCCTGATATATTCCCCCTGCATCTTAATGGCCATTTTATTGTATTTCTTGTGTGCCTGGGATGAGGCTGTGATGGCAAATTGCTATGAAATCTCTAGGAGGCACGTCGTTAGTGAATGCGCGGTTCCCCTCCACCAGCATGGTCACTGATCCAAAGGCTTTTTGCAGTATTGGTGGATGGAGAATGTGGAAAGAGGGCATTATTTCTTCTACATCTGTTTTGACCTCCTACCTTTGCCCTGACAGTGGTGTGAGCCCGATTACCAAGCAGCCTTTGGCATCTACAACTATCAGGTGTACCGCTATCTCCTGGTTCTACTAAGCATTGATGATGTGAGTGTTGTAGTAATCATCTTTTCTGCCTATTAAGCATGTTTAGAAACCCATTTTTCTAATGTTTGCAATTTGTTTCTATGTTTCAAGTGGATTTCCATCCTTTCGAGTGACATAAGTAGGTCGACTAGGCCCTGCTGACCTCTACTTGGGCACTTCACCAAAAGTAGGTGAAGTTCTACTATTTGAAGAGGTCTACTTATTACTTTCTTGGTTGTGTTTGTTCACAATACACGAACAATTTTTTTATTCCTCAGCCCCCTCCTAGGGACATGGAGTCTCATGCCTCCACTTGGGTGATAGCCTGGTCGATCACGATTCTAGTGTTCGTCAAGCGAAGCCATTACACTTTCCACTTAGTGGATTATGAAGAGTATCTAGATTGGTTTGAGCTGGCTGGTTCGATGAAGAGCTAAGGGAGGAATAAAAGGCCATGTGGTTCTCGGAGGATTGGGCTCAGGTATCTGTTTCTCCTCGTAGCTAGGCCTGTTTGCTTCTACTCTATGGAATATATGTTGTTCTAATGTGCTACCTGTAATCGTCTACAGAGGTTTTGAGACAAGCTCATGGACTAGTATGACCAGGCACGGTGGGCCAAGGTAACGCTTTCTGCTCTGTTAATTCAGCCTATAACAGCTTTTTTGCTCTATATATGTTATTTACTGTTATCTGATAATTTTCCTACTTTTCAAGTACGATGGGAGGCATTTCTGGCAATATGCCTGCAAACTCAATCTTTCTGTTAAACAACTATTTACATTTTGAGTTTGTAATTATATAAATGCCCATTTCTGACTTGTTTATTGCCTTTCAGGGTGCAGGCCCTAGGGTTGAGGTTGTTACTAGGAGTAGTGGCGAGTTCAATCTCTACTAGATGAGGAGGATGTCTCTAGAGGAGAGGACCTGATTGGTGCTTCCACCAAGATTGCTAGGTGGTTTCGTCACAAGGCCGAAGCTAGCTCATTGCTATTGCTTAGAGGGCTGAGGGACATGACCTAGAGAATGATTAAAGAGTCCAGCCGCTGTTCCATTTCTATTTTCTTTTTCTGTTTTAAAGTAGTCTTGTAAACATTGAATGATGCCTAGATGTTTGACAATTGACTAACGATATTTGATATGCCATTATACATTTTGGAAAGCTTGTATGTGTTAGCTGCTCTAATCTGTCAGTGCTAAATTACTTGTTCTTCTATTTTTCTGTCAAACTACGCCAGTAGGGTGAGCCAAGGAAATGGGCTGCTCCCTGGAAAATTCTTTGGATTTCTGTGCATCTGATCTACACGACTCATCCATGAGATGGGCCCGCAGTTGTCCCATACTACATCAGGTCGGCTAGTGGTTCAACTGTAGCCATATAAGGGGGTCTAGGGCTCCCACCATTGGGATGATCTGCCTCCTCATTGTGTGCCAAGGCTACCTCTCCATTACTAGCCTCCTCCTTTGGCTTCCGTGCTCCCCCAACATTGCCGATGACTCTCTTCTTTGTTCTATGGCCATCTCTTCTCATGGTAAGTAGCTACTCTATCTTGCTGAACTAGGAGCCTTCTAGATCTAGCCTTGGCTTCGCTTTTCATGCTCTCCAGCTACCTTAGCCTATAATCTCATAAATTGCCACCACCATTATTTGATTTTTCTTTGGACAAGGGTACCCTACTTTGGTAACTCGAACCCATTGCTCAGACATATTGTGATCTTGGATTGACACCCTCACTGTGGATGACAGGGAGAGGCTCTGCTCATGGGGGATCTCTTCCAAGCTCCTCGACATTGGCAATGTGAAGTAAGCTATTATCTACTGTGTACGGCTACCTAATTTTGGAAACTGGCCCATCATGTCTTTAGGTTTGGTCAGATTGAATTGACTTTGACTTCAGAGAAGGTCCACCGGATTTGTGGCATTCCCAGGCAGTTGGGTCTCCTGACGTTCATGTACCATGATGAGTATCTCGCTGTTCTAAGCCAGCTGATCAAGCATAGCACTATCGACTGTAGGCAGCAACTGGCCTACACAGACGGTTCTAATCCCATGCTCCACTTTGATTATTTTGGCTAGGTGATGCAAAGGCGAGCTGAGCTAGAGGATGAGCTGTGGCTTCGTGGATTTGTCACATGCTTCCTTGAAGGGTCGATATTCAGACATGGCCGGACAATCATACAAATTAAGGTAGTTGAGATTGCATTGGTCATAGCTACCCGGTAGATTGACCTGATTCCTGTTATTCTAGCCTAGACATATCGGGGCCTGGACCGGATTTTGCACCGCTGTCGCCACTTCTACGGCTACGAGGCCCTAGTGTAGGTAAATAATGTTAATTCTTTGGTTGCTCAAGCAGTTTCCACAATAATCCTCTATTTGACAGGCTTGGCTGGTAGCTCACATGGGTGTGGAGATTTTACGCCCTTAGAGATCTGCTTTTGAGGCATACTATAGCAGTGGCCAACCTGGAACCATCACAAGCGTCTGCGAATTCTACGACCAGTTGGCAAGCCTTATTGATGACCAGGTGACTTGACATGTCATTCCATCTACCACAGAGCCATTTGCTGTTTTCTTTAATGACATTAACATGCGGCTGATCGTGCTTCCAGGCTTGACTGGAGGAGTGGAGTATCATCCAATCCAGGTCCTTTGCCAGTTCGGGTTCTGTCAGGATGCCTTTGAGCAGAGACCGATACCAAAGTTCTTCTAGCTATATCCTCTAAACTCCATTAACATGACAACTGAGTTGGTTCGATGGCTACGCACCTGTGTCCACTCCCTAGATTTGGGCCTGGTGGCGAGTTCTAGTTGTACTTCGAGATATAGGGCCCATATTCGCGAAACCTGGCCTATTAGTGAGATAGCACCGAGTACGCCTCTATTTGGTGAAGCTAGGAGTTCTAAGAGGCTGTGAATGAGTACTAATGGCTGAGGGTTAGATATGAGTTGTGATCTCAATGCTTGTTCATAACTCTCGTATTAAGACTCTAATCGTAATGAGTAGTCTTTTCCTGCATTTCAAACATTTTGTTGTCTCCTCAGTCTGCTTGACATGTATTCTTGAAAACTCCAGTGATTACAAGCTTGTTCTGGAATTTGGCCTTGACAGATTCACGCATCTCTACCACGCAACCTATCTACATGGGCTTGCTGTGGTCTCTAGATGTCAAGGACTATAGCCACTGCTCCTTTGTTTTGGGGACGATCTGAAGGCCTATGCTTGCAGCTATCTAGCCCATCTACGTGGCTCAAGGGATCTTCGGCTATAACTCCTCATGACTTTTGTCACAGCTTGATTAATATGCCCTAAAAATGTCTAGTTTACCCCTCTATGTGCCTACTTAGATCTGACTGCCTTAGGTCTCTCCGCTCTGCCTGGAAATTCTCTTTATTGATCACTTGTTCCGCTCCTATACGGTGGTGATGGCTGAGCACTGCCTTATCTCGAGGTACCTGACTTACCTTTGGTTGAAAAAGCTTTACTTGAATGCAGCTAACATGCCTCTAGTTGAAGACAGATGGCCAATGATGTCTTACCAAAGGCAACTGACATGCCCCTAGTGGAGTACGCTAGGAGATTCCACCAGAAGGCAGCTGACATGCCTCTGGTTAAAGATATCCTTTTGCTGACTTACAACCATAAGATTAGCTAGCATGCCCCTAGTTAAAAACACAATGAACTCTGATAAAGCCAATGCAGGAATGTGGAGATGATATGATGAAATCATTCATGAATGAAGGATATATGTATGTTATTCTAATTGCCCTCAGTCTTGGAAGACAGTTATTGCCTGTTTAAATTGGAAATAGGGAATACCCTCACCTCATAGGACCCTATCTTAATGCCTCGGTAATTGGTGGCTCTTTAGGAAATGTTGTGAGTCGGGTAGTGGTGCATTGGGTGGCGATGGGATCCTGGCTCTATGTCAAACTCTGTGGGCCTCACACTTACTCTTTTCAGCATTCCGTTTTCTTTTCCCCTCAAAAGCACACAAGTTCGCTCCTCCCTTGTCTTGGAGGTAATTGGGCCAGGTTTAGTGGTGGGAAGCTGCAATGGGGGAGGTTTTCTTAGACACACTTCTACTCCTCTCCAAGTTTCTGTTTAGGGATAGAGCTAGCTTACATGCCTCACTCACTAAGGCTTGCTTCTGTCTTTGACTTTTGTCTTCTCATTTCATTTTGTACCCTTTTATTACTAGTATATTCTTTTCTGATTCTCTCTCTCTCTCTTAACCTATCATTTTATCACCCTCTAGAGGTGTTTGGTCATAGTGGTTTTACTACTTCGCCTAGCTCGCAATCAGTGGTAGCTCCCTCTCTCACTAGGACATCTGGATAGTGTCTTTTGGGGAGGTGATAACTCCTTTCATTACAATCAAGCCCATCCGATTTTCGTCATCGGGCTATGCTTATGGTGATGAGGTAGAATGCTGTGGATGCATGAAGAAAATGCAATGTGAAGAACGAATGTATGCACAAGAATTAGGTAAAATGCATGAATGAAGAAGTAGATAACATATATATGAATGCAACAGGTAGAGATGTGGAAATAGAAGATGCAGGATGTTGGTAGGCTTTGCCGAGATAAGGATATGGCCCCCAGTAACTGGTAATACTACTTCAAGTAGCATGCATTGACTGGTTCCAATTGCTCACCCTGGTCCATATTCTCAAGGATCATAACACCTCTAGAGAAAACTTACTTGACAACAAACAGGCTATGCTAGTTTTGCCAAAACTTTCCATGGGCATCTGGAAGATGGATTACGTGGAGGACTAGGCCCCCTAGTGCAAAAGCCTAAGGCCGAACCTTCTTATGATAAGACCAGGCCATACGCTTCTGGTAGCACTGAGCGTGATGCATGGCATGCAGCCTGTGCTCATAAATCTAATTCAACTAAGCAAAGCAATCCTCACCCTACTGAACTTCTTCTAGCTCTACTTCTTTTAAAACTCTAAAGGATGGGATCTCCACTTCGACGGGTAACTGTAATGCCCCCAAATTCCCATAATAATTTAAAACAAATTAAATTACAGGAAAATAAAAGCTAAACAAAAATATCAACTACCAGAAACCTATGTGTGCGGCTGGCTACAAGACTTCGAACTATATGCACTATGCTAAAACTTATCTACATATTTGCACCTACAACCCAAAACCACAAAGAAGATGTGAGTGACAAAAGTCACCCAACACGCACCCCACAAAACGAAAAACACAAAACTATATTAATTTTCCTTTAAATTCATTTCGCAAATCATTTTCTCTAAAATGCCACAAACTAAGCCAAAAACCATGGCAAACATGACCCACATCGGCTAAAACCACAAGCGTGTCTCTACTAGCCCAAAACCACAAATAAGGTCCTCAATGACCAAAACCACACACAGTGAGTCGGGAAGCCCAACGCTAAGCAACCAACTCTAGCCACAAGCAGCCACTGAAGTGCACAATGCTACCATGATGTGCCACCTTGTGCAGGAGCCAACCACCGTCCCACGATCCTCCCACTTGGAGAACCCTTACAAAGCCAACCCCCACTAGGGAAGGTAGTCCTATCTCTCAAGATGCTACAAGCTACGGGGCACATGTCCCACCCACACTGGCCACCATAGGGTACGCCTCCTCATGGCGTCCTCCACATGGTGCTCAGGAAGGAGTATCATACCTCCCTGTCATGCCACAAGACACCTCAACCCATAGACCACAATCTTAGCCTTGAGGCAACAATCAGGGAATCTCGTACCTCCAAGACCCAATGACCCTCAGCCTCAGGTATCTCAGTCTCCAACCTCAACCAGGGAAACGTATCTGACTACCCGAGAATGTCATCACATTCCCTAGCCCTAACGACACAATCCCACGATGTCTCAACCGTCACATAGAAAACCAGGAAAAACCATTTTCCAAAATGGGCCAACTCATCTCTTTGAAAACTATTTTTCAAAACCATTTTTATATCTTTGGAAACTCATTCAAAACCTAGACAAAATGGCACATCAGGTGTCCCACAAGACCACCATTGATGGCCCACGATCCCATCTCAAATGGGCAAAACAAACTAATCAAGAAACCCTATGAGAATCTTATTTTACAAAATAGATAGGCCCTAATTCAACACACCAAAATGGGATTGGTATACCAAAATCTCCTGGATCAGAAGTCCAACCAAAAACGGTCGATCGAAATAGCTACAGACACCCAAAACGGCAAATCGAAAACCAAACCGATCGACCGAAAGTTCCTGGTTTGGCAGAGCGAAAAAATCTGGTCGACCAAACAGGAGCACAACGGTCAACACCTATAGCCAAAAATCGTAGACTGAGGAGGTTCGGTCAACCAAATTTTGACTAGAGGACCTAATCTAACAAAAGAATGGCATACCAATTTGATTCGATTTGCCGTTTTCCGTGAAACAAGAAAACGGCCTAGGGCACCACCAGAAAGATCGCCCAAAATGGGACCTAAGGGCGACCCCTAAAACAAGCACTACAAAATCCAACTAAAACATATATTGTAGACCCTCGAGTCTACTCCAAATCCACACAAACAAAACCAAAACCCATTCATCATACAGGGAGAAATAAATTCGAGAGGGTATAGGGGTCAAAAACGACCCAAAACCACACATCTCCATAAATGGCCATAAATGCCACCATAAATTCATAATAAATTCTAGGAATGTAAATTTACCTAGATTTCATGCATTCCTATCATTTCCTACCAATTTCATGCTTTCTACAACCCGGGGTGAGGAGCATAGCTGAAAAACGTGCTCTGGCGAACTCCGCTGACTCCAGCCAACCTCCGACGACCGACACACCACCACACGCTCACAAGCTCCCACGACCAGCCATGAGCCACCGCACACCACCACACGCCGCCGAGCACACCGAGTAGAGGGGAGACATGAAAGGAGATGGGGGAGAGACAGGAGAGAAAGAGTGAGTGAGGGAGGGATGGAGTGAGTGGGGGAGAGCGAGTAGAAGGAGAGAGAGAGGGAGAAGGAAAATGGGAAGAAAAGAGGGAGGTGGCGTGCTCGGGGAGGAGGCGATGAAGCGGGGAAGAGGAGGATAGGTGTAGAGGAGGCGGTTGATAGGCCGCAACATCATACGAGCAAATGGTGGTAGCTGCATGCATGCATGCACAGTGCAACCACCATCCTTCCACACAAGCTAGCAACCTACCGCACCAACTCACTCCCACCAATCGGCCTACAAACGCAAGCCCTACATGGACCCACACCTACGTCCACAAGTACAATGCCACAATACACAGTACCAACCATGCGTAGGGACACTCAAACAGTAGCTGGCCATGAAGCCCAAGCCCAAAATCACAAAATCACACAAACAAGCCTCAGAACATTAACACCCGTCCAGGAATAAATTCATTAAAATGTAAATAATTACAAAATGAATTTATAGGTGTTACATCCTAACCACCTTAAAAGAAGATTTTGCCCCTGAAATCACTAGTAGGCGAAAAGATAAAGGTACTGGGCTAGGATGGCTTCCTCATGTACCAGTCATGAAGTCCATAGAGATGTGCTCCCACTTCCACACAGGAATATCCAACGGCAACAAGGTCCCTCTAGGCCTCTAGTGCTCTGCCTTGACCAGCTGGAAGGATGTACACCTCGCCACATGGTCAACGACATCCCTCTTCATGCTAGGACACCAAAAGTTTTGCTTCAGGTCTCGATACATCTTCGTACTCCTAGGGTGAATAGTATACCTAGACTAATGTGCTTCATCAAGCAACCTCTACCTGGCCTCCCCATGCTGAGGCACGTACAAGCGCATATCATATCTCAGTGCTTCATACACCCTAACAGAGAAATGAGGCTCTCCACCAGCCTCCAACTTCTCAAACACAGCCTCAGCAAACAAATCCAGCTACTGACAGCCGACAATAAACTCAATCAGCTTAAGCTGAATAGACAAGTTGGCTACCTAGGCACCAACCGTCCCCCAAACTTGCCCCTTCAACCTACAGTTCACTAGATCCTCTAGCATGGTCCACTTCATGACCATCAGGCTCACTATCACGTGCATACGCCGACTCAAGGCATCAGTGACCACGTTGGTCTTGCTAGGGTGGTAGGACATGCTGAAATCATAGTCCTTCAGATACTCCACCAAACGATGCCGCCACAGGTTGAGGTCACTCTACGTGAAGTTATATTTCAAGCTCTGATAATTGGTGAAGACCTCAAACTGCTCTCCATACAAATAGTGTTGCCAATGCTTGAGAGCAAACACTACAGCAGCCATCCCCAAATCGTAGGTCGGGTTGTTCTTCTCATGATCCTTCAACTAGCGCGAAGCATATGCAATGACATTGCCATGCTGCATCAAAACACACCCCAACCCAACACCACTAGCGTCACTATAAACAGTGAAGCCACCACTTCCAGAAGGCAGAGTCAACACAAAGGTAGAAACTAGGCAAGACTTGATCCATGTGTTGTATCCAGTTTGCAATGATCCATGTGTTGTATCCATTTGGCATGAGTCATCCTTCATCTTACATTCGGTTTTGAGTTTCGATTTTCTGATACGGTTTTCCTCGTCTTCCCGTGTTGAAATAGACTAAGTGACGACTCCATATTTTATCTTTATATCGTTTTATTTGGTGTTATCGAGCCGTCCTCCCCTTCCTCGGAATCATTGAATTCACCGTGGCCCTACCGGTCTCCATGTGGTCCCGATCGCATAGGAGCGTGGTTCCCCGCCGTCGGCATGGTCACACGGCCTACACAAAAAAAGTCATGAAAAGCCATTTTCCAAAACGAGCCAACTCATCTCTTTGAAAACCATTTTTCAAAACTATTTTTATATCTTTGGAAACTCTATCAAAACCTCTACAAAACAGCACATCAGGTGTCCCACAACACCATCATTGATAGCCCATGATCCCATCTCAAATGGGCAAAACAAACCATTCCAGAAGACCCACAAGAATCTTATTTTATAAAACAACTTGGCCCTAATTCGGTACACCAAAAAGGGATCGGTATACCAAAATCTCCTGGATTGGAAAATCGATGAGAATCGGTCAATCAAAATAGGTGCAGACACCCAAAATGGCAAATCGAAAACCAAACTGATCGATAGAAAGTTCTTTGTTCGGTAGACCGAATAAATCCGGTCGACCAAACTGGAGCACAATAGTCAACACCCATAGACAAAAACGGTAGACCGAGGAGGTTCGTTCAACCAAATCTGACAAAAAATGGCATACCAAAATGATTCGGTATACCATTTTCCATGAAATAAGAAAACGGCCCAGGGCACCACCCGAAAGATCGCACAAAATGGGACCTAGGGGCAGACCCCCAAAACAAGAACCACAAAATCCAACTAAAATGTATATTGTAGACCCTCGAGTCTAATCCAAATCCACACAAACAAGACAAAAATCCATTCATCATACAAGGAGAAATAAATTCGAGAGGCCACAAGGGTTAAAAACGACCCAAAACCACACATCTCCATAAATGGTCATAAATGCCACCATAAATTCACAATAAATTCTAGGAATGTAAATTTACCTAGATTTCATGCATTCCTATCATTTCCGACCAATTTCATGATTTCTACAACATGGGGTGAGGTGCGTACCTGAAAAACGTGCTCCGGTGAACCCTATCGACTCCAGCCAACCTCTGGCGATCGACACGTCGCCACATGCCCACGAAGCTCCCATGACTAGCCACAAGCTGCCGCATGCCACTGCACACCATCGAGCACACCTATCAGAGGGGAGACATGGAAGGAGATGGGGGAGAGACAGGAGAGAAAGAGTGAGGGAGGGATGGAGTGAGTGGGGGAGAGCGAGTAGAGGGAGAGAGAGAGAGAGGGAGAGGGAGAAGGAAAGAGGGGGAAAGAGGGAGGTGGCGTGCTCAAGGGGGAGGCGACGAAGCACGGAAGATGAGGAAAGGTGTGGTGGAGGAGATTGACGGGCCGCAGCTTTATACTCACAGATGGTGGTAGTTGCATGCATGCATGCACAATGCAACCACTAGCTTTCAACACGAGCTAACAACCAACAGCACCAACTCACTCCCACAAACCGGTCGACAAACACGAGCCCCACACAGACCCGCACCTTGGCCCATAAGCACAATGCCACATTGCACAGTGCCAACCACACATAGGGACACGTAAACAAAAGTCGGCCCATGAGGCCCATGCCCAAAATCACGAAATCACACAAACGAGCCTCAGAATAGTAACACCCGCCTAGGAATAAATTCATTAAAATGTAAATAATTACAAAATGAATCTACAAGTGTTACAGTAACACCGCCTCCATGCCATAGACTAGTGAATATGGGGTTGCTCCTGTAGATGTCCGGATAGCGGTTCTGTACGCCCACAAAGTGCACGGGAGTTTCTCGTGCCAATCTTTGTGATTCTCTACCAATTTCTTCAGTATCTTGATAAGGTTCTCATTGGCTGACTCTACCGTGCCATTCATCTATAGGCGGTATGGGGAGGACCAGTGATGTCTGATCTGGAAACTCTGTAGGTAGTCCTCGATCCTCTTGGCAGTGAAATTCTTCCCATTATCAGAGATAATTGTGTGTGGGACCCTGTATCGAGCTATGATGTTATTTTTGAGGAACTTCTCTATCACGACGGTAGTGATCGTCTTGTAGGAGGTTGCCTCTACCCATTTGGTGAAATAGTCAATGGCCATTAGGATGAAGCAATACCCATTAGAAGTCGTTGGAGGAATGGCACCAATGACGTCAATCCCCCAGGTGGTGAAAGGTCATGGTGAGGACATGTTGTGTAGTTGTTGTAGGGGAGCGTGGATTAAATTCTCATGGATTTAGCAGGCACGACATCTTCAGACAAATTGACAATAATCTGCCTCCATGGTTTACTAGAAGTAGCCTTGTAACATAATCTTCTTACATAACAATACTCCATTCATGTGCGGCCTACATGTTCCAGCGTGAACCTATAGCATTATGGCATCAGCCTCCTTCTTTCTCAAGCACCACAAAAGCATCTGGTTGAATGATCTGCGGCACAGTTGTCCAAAATTGAGGACATATTTTGATGCCAGATGCATCATGGTTCATCGATCTATAACTGATGCACTTGAGGGAAGGTCTTTGATCTCCAAGAAGACTTTGATGTCATTGTACCATGGGAACTCTTCTGTTGCTTCCGCTTCCCCTATACTCATACAATGTGCTGGTTGATCTACATGAGTAACTGAAACCTCTACTATATGGTCTTCTGGTATTGAGAGCCAGGACGCTAATGTTGCTAGAGCGTCTGCATAGGCGTTATTCGCTCTGGTCATGAAAGACAAACAGATTTCTTCAAATTCGGCCATGAGCTTCGAGAGATAAGTGTGGTATGGTACTAGCTTCAAATCATTAGTATTTTAGTTGCCATTGACTTGTGAAATTACCAGCAAGGCATTACCATGTACCTGTAGCTTGCGCTCACCATGTTCTAGTGTGACCTGAAGCCCAAGGATGCATTTCTTGTGTCTTGTCTCATTGTTTGTGCACTTAAAGCTTAGCTTCGTGGCCAACTAGAAACCAAGTCTGCAAGGGTTGGTATTCTGGCAAGGGTAAATCAACCAAGTGGTCTTCTACAGCCAGTCCCTTCATGGATTTCTATGTGACAAAAGTAATGTCGTACTAAGACAACAACACCTGCTAGTTGATGCATCTGCCCACTAATGCTAGCTTCTGAAACAAGTATTTCATCAGGTCATGGCAGCACAAAGGTAGGACGGGATATGTCATCATGTAATGTCTTAAGCGTTGTGTGGCCCAGACAAGGAAGAGGTAGACTTTCTCAATTGTGGTGTACTTGGCTTCGTAGTCATTGAACTTCTTGCTCAGATAGTAAATGGCTCACTCCTTGCAACCTGACTCATCATGCTGGCCCAAGACTACACCCATCGAATACTGTGTCACTGATAGGTAGAGGAGTAGTGACTGCCCTGGTATTGGTGGAAGCAAAACTAGAGGCCTCGCTAAGAGTTATTTGATCTTGTCAAAGGCTACTTAGCACTCCTCACTTCAACTGAGCTGGGCAGTCTTTCTCAGGAGCTTAAAGATTGGTTTGCAGATCAGTGTAAGCTAGGCAATGAAATTGCTGATATATTGTAGTACGGGGAGGCATGTCAATGATAGCTCTTGCTTTGCTAGGATCCACCTTTTTCACCTCTGACTGATGTTATAATCGAGGAGCTTTCCTGATGACACATCGAATACACACTTACTAGGGTTAAGACGAAGCTTATACTTCCATAAATAATCGAATAGTTTTCTCAAGTAGGCCAGGTGGTCTTTGAGTTCTCTTGACTTCATGATCTTGTCATCTACATAGACCTTGACTTGTTGGTGCATGTGGTCGTGGAAAATTGGTGTCATCGCCCTCTGATATGTAGCACCTACATTCTTCAACCTGAATGGCATCACCTTGTAACAAAAGATTCCTTAGGGGGTGATAAATGATGTCTTCTCAATGTCTTCTTCTGCCATTTTAATCTAATTGTAGCCTGAGAAACCATCCATGAATGATAGCATCTTATGCCCTATGGTGTTGTCCACTAGGACGTCGATGTGAGGTAATGGGAAGTCATCCTTTGGGCTTGGCTTATTAAGGTCTCTGTAATCTATTTACATGCAGACCCGTCCATCATTCTTTGACACTAGCACAACATTAGCAAGTCATTTTGGATAAAGGACGACCTTGAGAAAATCAACCTTGTGCTGCTTCATGATCTCTTCCTTGAACTTAATTAACCACTATGGTCACCATCTTCTATGTTTCTGTTTGACCTGCTTGACATTGGACTTGAGTGGCAAACTGCGCACAACTACCTCGACATCCAGGCCAACCATGTCATTGTAACTCCAAGCAAAGGCATCTATGTATTCTTTAAGGAAAGCGATGAACTCTGCCTTGGCTTGAGGTGTTAACCAAGCGTGGATGCGTGTTTCGTTAATGTCGTCTGTTGTGCCAATGTTAATTAGCTCCATTTCTTCTTTGACATGGAGGTTTCGGCCCTCCGGATCATTTTCATAGGGTTGGGATTCTAACAACGCGTCATCATTTTCTCTTTTACCCATGTCATCCTCCTCTTCATAGGCTATGAGCTCGGATAGGATCTCTCATTCAAATGTACGATCTGTGATGTCGAAGGAAAAGATCTGTTCAGACTCCTACCCCTATCGTGAAAAATCATCAATAATGACAAAACCATTTCTTTTACCACCTAGACTCAATGTTTTACTAGACCTAAACAAATCCATATGAATTGGTTCCAAAGGTTTGGTAGTAGAAACCATGTCTTTTATTTTGAAAAAAGATTTAGTTTGTTTTCCAAATTGACATGCATCGCATAATTTGTCCTTTTTGAAATCAATTATTGGTAAACTAATCACAGGATCACCTTTGGACAATTTTAATAGTTGACCCATACTTGCATGGCCAAGTCTCTTATGCCATAACTAATGTTCATCATTTGATGATGCAAGGAAAGATAGAGTTATATTAGGTTTATATGAGATTTTTATTTTATAGACATTATTCTTTATTTTCCCAATAAATATGGTCTCATTAGTATTAGAATCTATTATAGTACATTCATGTTTATCAAACACAACTTTATATCCTATATCACACAACTGACTAATATTAATCAGGTTATGTTTAAGACTATTTACTAGTAAAACATTTTCGATTGAAGGATTTTGAGAGTTACATACATTTCCTATCCCTACTATCCTTCCTTTTGCATTGTCACCAAATGTGACGACTCCATCTTCTTTGGTGCTCAATATACAGAGGAGCCTATAATCTCCAGTCATATGGTGAGAGTATCCATTGTCTAAAATCCACTTAGAGTTCATGATTTCCCGGCATCATAAGATGCTAGCAAGGTCTGAAGTACCCACATCATTTTTGGCTTTCTCTTTATTCCATTTATTTTAATTTGGCTTTTATCAACCCACTTTGAATGTCTTTTTATGACAAAAATATATTTTTCATTAGTGGGTGCCCTAATAAACCCATTTTCATAAGGCGTGTCATTATATCTTGAATATCCAATTCCATGTATGTTTAGTGAATGTCGTTGACTTGAGAGGATTTTATCTATGTTTTCTTTTCCTTTTGTGAATTTTGTTACAGTGTTAAGTAGGTCATTACTGTTGGTTTTTACAATAGTAATTTCTTTCTCTAGATTTTTTATTTTATATTTCAAATGGTTAATTTCCTGCTTAAGTTCAATTTTTTTTTGATTTAATTCATCATTTTCATCAAATAATGTTTTTCCTTCATTAATTATTTTTTAATTTTTGTTGATTAGCTTTTCAATGTTTTGATTTTGACATTTATTCTTTGATTTTAGAATTTTAAATTTTTCATATAATTCATTAAAGCCCTCCAAGAGTTCCTCCACATTGATATCCTCCATGTTAAGGGAAGAGCTAATTTCACTATCTTGTGCCACGAAGCACATGTTGGCTCTTTCATTATCAGAGGAAGAATCCTCATCAGAGGATGAGTCACTCTCGTCTCATGTGGCTTGGAGGGCTTTCTTCTTGATTGACCTTTCTTTCTTTTCATTAATTTTCACTTTAAGAAGAGGACAATCTCTTTTAAGGTGCCCCAATTTATTACATTTAAAGCAAAATGGTAGATCATCTTTTTCCTTTATTTTGTCTTAATTCTTGTTCAATTTCTTCTGAAATCTTAATCTCCTGATGAATTTCTTGAATTTTCTAGTTAATAATGCAATGTCTTCATCACTATCTTCGGATTCTTTTGTATCTGAAATAACTTTTAAGGCTACATTCGTTTTTCTAGAATTTTCAGTTTCTTCTTTTTCTTTTTCCTTTTCCTTTAGTTGGATCTCATAAGAAGTCAAATTTCCTATTAAATCTTCAAGAAAATATGTTGGTAGATCCTTAGCCTTTTCTATGGTAGTAGTCTTCTTTTCTCATTCTAGGGTAAGAGACCAAAGGACTTTTCTCATTCACTAGTAAACATTTCACTTATGGATTCATTATTTTTCATTTTAAATAGCTCAAACTTATGAACAAGCATATTTATCTTAGTTTCTTTAACTTGGTTAGTACCTTCATAAGTGAACTCTAAGACATGCCAAGCTTCATGGGAACTTGTACAGTTAGAAATCCTATTAAATTGTTATTTACTAACAACACAAAATAAGATATTTAATCCTTTACGATCTAATTGATCTAGTGTTTTCTCTTCATTACTCCATTCTCTAAAAAAGGTAGAACTCAAGATAAAGCATTTATCACTACATCCCATAATTCAAAATTTATTAATTTTAGATATATAATCATTCTGCACTTCCAATATCAATAACTCATTCCATCAAAAAATGGTGGCCTATTAATTCTTTGACTCTCTATAATGTTATTGTTAGAAAATGAAGAAGCCATAAATTCTAGTAGATAATTAATCTAGCTCTAGAAAACCTTACTTTGATACCAATTGTTGGATCGTGTGGCTTCTCTAGAAGGAGTGAATAGAGAATATTTAATTTTAGTTAACACTTATTCAATTTTAATTGTATTCCAATTAAACAAGATAATATGTTTCAAACAATCAAGGAAAGCAACAACTAAATGATATATATTTGAAAATTATACTAATCTCATGCAAAGAAGGGGATGAGAGAAATCGAAAACACAAGCGATTTATAGTGGTTCAGCCAAAACCCCGGCCTAGTCCACTCCTCAAGACCCTCTTTACATTTTCCCTTATACTTAAAAGCAAACACTTACTTGCGTTGGTAGTCCTACCAACTCGAATCTCGCTCCTACCACTTCTCGTACCTAGAGGAGCTAGAATGCCTTTCCTTGTAGCTTTTACAAATGATGATGAATTCCCCTTACACAGAGCACTTTTGATCAATCTTCCAGCACAAAGCTTGTGGAGAGAAATATAGGACGAGGATGGAGCATAATTCTCTAGGATTACAAGTATATCGAAATGTGTAACCTACCAAAGCTCATGGGGGTCCTATTTATAGCTAAAGGACCACTAAATGATGTGTCTAATGGCTATAACAACGGTCATAAACGGCTAGTACGTCGGTATACCGTTTTGACATTCAGAATGCCATTTTATTCTTTAAACTACAACTCGTGACCAATTTGGTATACCAGAAAAATCTTGGTACGCCGAATTCTCCTGATTTGGAATGCTATTTTTACCCATATGCTGTTTTGCCTTCAGCTTTATTTCCACAATATATTTTCGGAGTTCCATCGCTTGTGCCGTTTCTTCCTTGTTCGGTATGCTGTTTTGCTCTGGTATGTCGTTTTGCCTTCTGATTTGATTTTTCACATTCTGATTTCAGAGAGCCATTGTATGTGCCATTTCTTCCTGGTTTAGTGTATCGATTTGGTTCGGTATGCCGAATTGACTCCTTCTTTGATTTTTCAACAACTATTATAAGCATTACTTTACATATACATTTTTCAACATATCTTATCAAATACGCATACGTATTGCTTGTTTACATAGAATTTTACATTGACTCAATTATTACAACTTTTCAATCTTGTCTTTGGAGCACTTTTTCCTTAAATGAAAATATACACAAAAATTCATTAGCTCATATGTTATCATCAAAACACATAATATATTTGCAACAGGCCTGCATGAGCTCGCACTCTCAACATCTTGGAGTTTCTACGCCTAGCATGACACTTCTGGATGTGAGCTAAATTGGGATCAGTAGTTATGACATCGGAAGGATTACTGCATGCTCTAGGAGGTGCATGGATGAAGTTACTACACTTGATTGTGGGACTAATTGCTGGACAATTGTGCTACTAGTTACACCTTCTACTGGCATAGGTGGTGGATTTGTGGTTGATGCTGAGGTGGATAGTGGAGGTTCTGTTGCTATTGTTGAGCTATGTATAGAGGTAGGCGGAACTAGTGGTGTGGTGGAAACAACTCACTGACCCACCGGCAAGTTGGACTGCTGTGAGTGAGCTACTGAAACCATGGGTAAATTGGCAGACTATGCTGTTGGTCTTGTTGGCTGTACAGAATCTATGGTAGTGTTGGATGGAGAGGCTGGTGGTACTGCGTATGTGGCTAAAATTGTCAAGCCTAAAGCTATGTTTGTTGCGACGACTGCTATCGAGATGGTAGGGGGTAATGCTAGAAATATTGACCTAGGTAGTGCTGGCCACTCTGCTGCCTGTTGCTACTCAAATCTCTGCACTTTGCATACGCAGGGTCTTTATCTGAATAATAATCCTCAATATGAACCCATTCTTCTGCACCTAGCAAAACTCCCTACTGTTGCTCTACACCAATCATGGTTGAGCTGTGGTTGGGGTCGAGAATTCCTATCCTGGCAAAGTTAGTCAAATCAAAAGGAATGGAGAGCTCCCTCATCTTCAACCAGTGCTAAGACTCGTACTGCTCGTACCCAAAACCTATGCAATCTCTTCGCTCCGCAGCAACGATCGACTCGACGATCCCCTAGTCGTTCCGCTTGCGGGGTGTTCCTTTCTCATACTTCCACCTTTGGCACAGATTTTCAACCATCAGGAAAGAATTGCTACTAACAAGTGGGTAGCTACCACGCTCAAAGTTGGGAATAAAGTTAATCGGCTCAAACCGATTAACACGATACAACACATCAGAGGGCTTGGATTTGAACTAGATAGTCTACATGGTGACAGAAGATACAGCATCGACCCTTTCCTTCTCGAAGTTTTCAGCCATGATGGTAACGATGCTATCATCCCAACCGAACTTAATCATGCAGTGGGGAGTCGATGGAAACACTTGATGCTTGTGCATCCAAGGGTGCCCAAGTAGGAGATTGAATGAGGGCTCAAGATCCACAACGTAGAACTCTATGCTGAACTCAGTGGGCCAATAATAAGGGAGATGACTAGGAGACCCAATGCGTCATGGTGTGTGTTATCAAACGACATCATATCCTTCACTACTAGTGTGATATCCTTGGTTTTGAATCTAAGTTTACTTGCTATGAGCAAGGGGCAAACATTTAAGCACGCACTGTTGTCCACAGGGTTAAAGGAATTCGCAAGTTCTAATACAGCATAGTTATGAATAGCAATTGGTTGTGGTGGGTCCCCACTAGAGGCAATTCTTGCGTAGAGAAAGAAATGATCTAGGATGTAGCGATCATTCCCACCATGGTTTACACTACAAGAAAACTAGGCTTTAGACACCGAATTTAGCCACGGACAATAATTCCGTAGCTAATTGCTATGTTTAGCCACGGAAATAGCCACAAATACATTATTTCGAATCCATAAAATAAAACATTACTTAGCCACGATCACAGTCCATGGCTAAACATAAAATAACCGTGGCTAACATTTTTATCTTAATGAAAATTTATTTTTGTTACAGATAAGCCACGGAATTAGACCGTGACTAAGATTAAAATGTTAATAATTTTAGCCACTGATATTTTCCCTCTTTTATTTTCATTAAAACTCTTTTCCTCTGCCCAAAACCTCCCTCCCAAAGGCCAAAACCTCGACACTTCTCCCTCCACCGGTGAAAACCTCTGCCATCACCTCCTCCTCCTCCCAAAACCTCGACACATCTTCCTCCACAGCCCAAAACCTCCGATTCTCCTACAACTGCCTCCTCCTCCCATTCTTCATATGTCATTACTCCTACTCCTCCCGTTCTCCTACTGACACCTCCTCCTCGACCCGAACCTCCCCCAAGACCTTCAGGACAAGTTCTGGGGCTAGCTGAAGGCCCTCCCAAGGAACAGTGCCCTCAATAGGATCCGGAACCGCTGCATCTTCACCGGCCACCCCCGAGGTATCCTCTCCCTCTTCCGTATGTCCTGTATCGTCTTCCGCACGCTAGCCAACTGTGGCGACCTCAACGGTGTCAGGAAGTCGTCCTGGTAGACTGGCGAAAGGAAAGCTTTCTTCCCCTTTCCTTCCTGCATCGGTAGGTTTTGTAGACCTTAGCATTTGCTGAATTCTGGTTCGAGCTAACGGAATTTCTGTTTCTAATAATGGTTCCTGTTTTTGTTGCCCTATTTATTGGCTACTGTGTTGTATGATTTTACTTCCTTTGATATTTGATTTCTATGAATACATCTTGGTTGGTAGCTGGTGGAACAAGTCATGTTTGTGTGAGCAGGGGTTTTTGTTTTTGTTGTATTAGTAGTTTTCTATGCTTCTTATATATGTGAAATGCATTTGTCATGGATTATTATACCTACGGTACTACTTTCATTATGAACGAGAGTACATTCTCTTCCGTATATGGGAACTCATTGTGCTATTGATTAGAACATTATTCATGATTTCATTCTAGCAATTTTATTTTTTAAATGGAAAACTAGGAGTCCAACTGTTATTTAAGGTTCACAAGCTGACAGAACTGGAACTTTGATGGTCAGCATACCAGAGCTTGTGCTCTAGAGTCTTGTTTAATTAGTATCTCGAATTCCACCAGGTTTCATGGGTTTAGTAGTTTGTGTGACCTTTTGAAATCGATAGATGTTTACTTCTGGATCCTTTAAAAATCCCCAAATTTTTAATAGGTGTAGCCATAGTTGGCTAACCCCCATTAATAGGGTCCATTATAGTGAAATTTATCCTTGTGGTTTGTCTAGCCCCCACATATAACATGATTCATGAGCCATGACACCTTGTTCAGCTACTGATCCAACTTGCTTAAGTTTAAACTACTCCTGGTAATCCCTGAGCTGTGATTCACCAAACCTAGCCAACAACCCTTTCCAAGCTTATTCCATTCTAGAGCTGCTCTCCCATTGTATGACCTAAACCAGTTGGTTGCAACTCCATGAAGATTAATGGTAGCCACTGTAATCCAATCCTTCAAGGGAGTTAGGTGATAAGAGAGCAGTTGTTCCACTATATGACACCAATCCTCTGGATTTGACATTCCTTCATACACAGCAAATTCGAGTTTCAGATTCTTATAGAATGTACCTCCTCCTTCAAATCTGCGTGGTTGCCTCTTCTTATGCCAATTGGACTCTGTTTCTCAGCACCTAGATCACTACCCATTCACAACTGACAGATCAGCCATCTTCATTTTAAGTGATGTAAACTCTAGCATTGAACTTAGCTTCCAAACGCTGCATAAATTCCATCTTCTGCTTGATCATAGTTAATCCTAAAAAACAGCTCAAAACATTATATTGTTCATACCCAACCTAGTTAATCCTTTGTATTTGGCCTATAGTATTTTTGAAACTTATGTTGTTGAACAACAATTTGAATAATTTTTGAAACTTATACTTTGCAGCTGAGGTCCAAATAACATATTATTATTGTACTAAGCCTCCTTTTACTGAATATTTAGACTTAATTCAAGAAACTCTATCATAGTTATGACTATTTTAATTTTTTAAATCTAGACATCTTATCATTTCTTTCTTTTGTAGAAAGAAATGTTTTCTCATCGTGATTGGATGTATAAACTGGGATTGCTATCCAATTATTAATAGGGAAAAGTATTCTTCACCTGACAAACTATAGTTCTGTTTATGTTATCATGTTTCTAGGTTAGTTATTAGAATCCTGTCAAAAGTCAAGAACAAAATATGAAGTTATGTAATTTTTTCATACATATTAAAGTTCTTGGCATGAAATTTATTTAATTTTGCTTTCCATGATAAAATATTGTCTTAGGCAAACTTAGTAAAGCAAAGATGGATTGGATCATTACACTATGAACCGTGTAATTTTTATGAAGAATCTGTTACTCATCTTTATTTGTAACAGTCATTTTTTGTTAATTCGTAATTTTAAAATAGTGTTTCTATGCTTGAGAAAAAATATTAAAAATATATTTCAATGACATTTTTCTATACCTTTGTACTAATCTATTGTTTACATTTTTCATTTGATCTACTTACTTGTTGTTTACAAAAATCAATTTCATAGGAAAGCATGTCTAAAGATCGAAGTTGGATGACTAGGAGAATTAATGGTGGGTTTTTATCATCTGAATTTGAAGAAGGAGTGAATGAGTTTCTTAATTTTGCTTTTTCCAATGATAAGTGCATAGATGATGGAAAGATAAAGCGTCCTTGTGCCAGTTGTGCCTTAACATGTTATGAGACCAGAGATATTGTTAATCTTCATCTTTTCCGCAAACGTTTTGTACGTAACTACACTACATGGACTCAACATGGAGAATGTGTAGATGATCCTCCAATGTTAAATCCTAGTTTGGACATGGGAGGTTCATCCAATAGTAGTAATCAATACAGAAATTTAGTGATGGATGCTGCAGGTTATGGTTATGATTGGGATCACCACTTAGATGATGAAGACATTGAAGAACCAAACCCACATGCTCAAATCTTTTATAATTTGTTGAAGGATGCTGATGAATGACTTTGGGATGGTTGTGATGTGTCAAAGTTATCTACTATGACTCAACTATTACACATCAAGTCCACTTATGGAATTCCAAACCAAGGATTTGAAGCTATTTTGACGTTGATGAAAGGTTTTTTGCCAAAAGATGAGAAGTTACCAGAGTCGTATTACAAAATGAAACAAATTTTGAGATTGTTTGGCTTGGGATACAAGAAAATACATGCATGCATCAATGATTATGTATTATACTATGGGCCAGTGAATGAAAATAAGAGACAATGTCCTACTTGTGGTCATCCTAGGTATAAACCAAACAATGGTCTGACTACATCTAATGAGATTACTTGGAAGATTTTACGTTATTTTTCACTTAAGCCTAGACTTCAGAGGTTATATCAATCTTCAAAGACTGCTGAACATATGAGATGGCACAGTGACACTAGCATTGAAGCACTTGATGAAATTAGACACCCTACTGATAGTGAAGCTTGGAAGGATTTTGATCTCAAAAATCCTTCGTTTGCATCTGAAGTTCGTAATGTTAGACTTGGTCTATCAACAGATGGATTTAGTCCATATGGTCATTCAAGTACTAACTACTCATGTTGGTCGGTCATTGTTACTCCATACAATCTCCCACCATGGATGTGCATGAAAGAACCTTTTATGTTTCTTACACTATTGATTCCTGGTCCAAGAAGTCCTAGAAAGGAAATTGATGGCTATTTGAGGCCTCTTATTGATGAATTGCAAATGTAGTGGGAGGATGGTGTTGAAACTTATGATGCATCTAGAAAACAAAATTTTAAAATGAGAGCTACATTGATGTGTACTATTAGTGACTTTCTAGCCTATGGAATGTTGTCAGGTTGGAGTACCTATGGTAGACTTTCATGTCCTTATTGCATGGAACAAACGAAGGTTTTCAAACTAAATCATAGTAGGAAGGTCTCATTTTTTGATTGCCATAGGCAATTTTTGTCGCTTGATCATCCATATAGAAAACAAAGGGATAAGTTCAAAAAGGGAGTCGAGAAAGAAACCACTATAGAACGATTATCTGGGATTGATGTCAAGAACAATATATCTGAATTAGAATATGTTACTTTTGGGAAGGCAAGTAGTGGTCAAAAAATTGATGGTTACGGGAAATGCCACCATTGGACAAAGAAAAGTATTTTTTTTTTGAACTACCCTATTGGAGTACACTCTTGATTCGTCACAACCTTGATGTAATGCATATTGAAAAGAATGTGTTTGATAACATCTTCAATACTGTAATGAATGTGAAGGGTAAGTCAAAGGATAATTCAAAATCTCGTAAAGATTTGGAGGCAATGGGTATTAGGAGTAACTTGCATCTAGAAACCATCAATGGTAAGAATGTGTTGCCCAAAGCATGTTACTCATTAAGCAAGGATGAAGTAAAGCAAGTTTGTGAATGGGTAAAACAATTGAGGCTACCAGATGGCTATTCATCAAATGTATCTCGTTGTGTAAACACTGTTGATTGCAAGTTTTCTGGTATGAAGAGTCATGATTGTCATGTGTTTATGCAAAGATTGTTACCAATTGCATTCCGTGATTTCTTGCCTAGACCCAATTCTGATGCTTTGACTGAAATTAGTCATTTTTTTCAAGATATATGCTCAACTGTAATTAAAAAATCAGAAATGGATATTCTTGGGAAAAATATTGTTGAAACAATGTGTAAGCTCGAGAAGATATTCCCACCATCATTTTTTGATTCTATGGAGCATTTGCCTATTCAAAATCGTTTAAGCTCTTCTGATATGACATATACTGGTGGTTCAAAGAGTGTTGAGGGTCATAGGAAGGATATGGTATGATGTGTATTTATCTTGAAGTTAATTAAATCTTTTTATTATAGATATTTCCTCAATTACATTATCAATATATAATTTCAATTCAGGACAAACAATTTAATCGTCGTCCAACTCAAGCAGTGGTCTTCAAAAAGATTCATGAAAAGTGAAAAAGCAATGAGTGGGTCCATGTTAGAGGAAAAGACATTCATGAAAGTTATTTATTTTATTAAAATGGTAGTTTTATTTATTAATATATCTTTTTTTTTATTAATGAATCTAATTGCATGATTTAGGACAACTATAACTCCATTATGGGTATCAACTCATCATCTTCTTCAATAGAAGGTGAAGAAGGATCAATGCAAAATTTACCACAAGACAACTTGGATGCTTGGATTCAAGTTACTGGAGTAGTAAAGAAAGGACGAGTGATTGGATTTAGCCCTCATGAATCTTCCACAAGGATAATGCAATCAATACAATCATCACAATCAGTTAATCAACTCTCATCTCCCAATGAGCTTCAATTAACTCAATTCAAAGACATGTTGAGGGAAGCAATGCCTGATATTCTCAAGGA